>CAEGAE010007728.1:0-67463 GCA_903067095.1 Girardinus metallicus
CTGTAACAATAATAGCTCACTTTCTAAGTTAACCTGAAGAAAAGTTATACAAAAATCTGAAATTATATTCAATTTAATAATAAAGAGGCACTTCCCGAGTAAAAAGGCTGCTGTACTCCAGTCATTGTGCCATTCATTTTAAAGATGCCTATTTTTCCCCCCAAAAAACGATGAAAACCCTGGCATTATCATCAATCAATAAAATCCCCTTGGCCGAACTTGAAAATTGGATGTTATGCTGCTTTTGTTAACAGCTCAGAGGCGGAAGTCAGAGCTCCGCGCAACGCATGTTCCAGCCGGAACACGGTGTGCTAAATATTAAAACATAAATTAACGAAGCTTCGAGGCAAGTAAATTTTCCTCGAGGAATTTTAATAATCGAGGTACTCAAATCATTCGAGGAATCGTTTTAGCCCTAGTTGTAATCACTCAATAATGTGCTCATTTAATTTATGAATGTATGTATTGATGGATGGATAGATGTGTGTATGGATGTATGTATGTTTTTCCACTCCTGGAAGACTTGCGTTTGAGTCATGTTCCAGTTTTTGGTTCAACTATTTTTTCAGTTTGGTTGTGCTCCTGTAATGCACTTTCTCAATAAAATGATCTTGGAAAATAAATTTCTTCTAAGCCGTTAGTCATTTAGGCATTTCCTGGGAGGGTTGTTAAAAGAGTCCCTTACAGTAAGTAACGAAACCCCAGCAGTGATAAAGGGTAATGCACCAGCATGGTATAAATAAATTGTTCTTTGGATTTAACCTTTGCCAAGACTTTTTTTTTTTTTGTTCTTTCAAACACCACTAGTCCCAGCTGCCTTGTGTTGCCATGGCAACCAGCGACCAGCCTCAGCTCAGTGCAGTGTTGTTTTAGTCTTGAGAGAAAACCACCCCCTTCCCAAAAAACAGGAGGACAATAATAAAGGCTGTTCTCCAAAGCTGTGATGAGAAGACACAAGCCTGTGTACTGTCACAAATATGCAAATCATCCTGGCTGCGTGAGGCCTTCACTGCACCCATCAGTCATATCTCATGCTATTTCATTGTGCCGCTGAACACTGTGTGTGCGCAATTAGATTGTGTATCTCTCAGAACGTATGAGGGTGTCAAGAGATTATCATTGGGAAATCTTTCAAATAAATCACCTTGGAGATAATTATATCACATCATTGCCATTAAGCCTCTGACATTTCCTTTATTCTTTAATGTGAGTATAATGAAATGCTAACATTAAATTCAGTGCACCTCTTCCCAGATGATAATGACCTAAATGGGTAATTATGATTTAACTGGATAGCTGGGAGCTCTCAGGGCTCAATGGTGACCTGCAGTTGACGATTGTTCTTGTAAACGGATATCCTATGCTCTGCGGCACAAGCTCCATTGAACTGTCATGGGGCATTGGGGGTCTGCAGACCGCCTAACCACCTCTAGCATTGTCTGAATCGATCACGTCGCAGCGTCCTGCAACAGAAATTCACCCAGCACAACTCCTCCAATTACTGCTGATGGTCCAGATCTTCCCATCAGGGGTCTGTGTTGGAGCCAGGAGCAGTCGAGGAGGAAAAGCAATGGAGTAGTTAGCCTGAAGTGGAAAGAGTGACAGAGGGGGAAAGAAGGGATGTGTTGACAAGCATGCACAGCTGGTGAAACCTTTCCATGTCGAACTTTGCCAAGACGGATGTTGAACTTAGACCCGGCCATGCATTATTAATATTAACCACTAACACAAGAATAAAGGAGCATTTACCCACCGAGTGACATTCTTGAATTAATCATAGAGCTGTGCTGAAGAGGCATCGCTGAATTCTCTTTCATGGGAAACCTGGCAATTTTCTCCACCATGACAGATGTCCTTAGAAAGAAGAAGGCCACCGGCTCAGCTCAGTTGTCTTGGGTATTATCCGATGTGCCCTCAACATTTTAGAAGAGAATAGTTTATGTTTGATGGGTTCTCTATTCAGGTCATGGTGTCGTCATGGGAAAGTTTACATCTTGTTAGTTTGTGGCATTAAAATTATTTGATTATGCTGTAGATGCGTGAAGTGTGTAGTGGAGTGAAGCACCCAATAAGAGTTTAGATAGTCATTTAAAATATAACACCAGATGTAATTGCAATAATTTCAGCAAGAAATCATTGCAACTGACTACTAGGCAGAATGCAATTTCAGCCATTAACTCTCATTATCAGTTTTCAGTCCAATGTCTGCACAGTAGGACTTCACACTTGCGTGTGTACAGCAGGTTGAAAGCAAGGGCAAATGTCTCTTTTGCCCTTATGAGGGACAAAAGGAGGCATTTTCAGGAGAACACTTAAGTGCTATTACTAGAAGATCCCTGTCCCTTTAGCAGGCTTTTCCCCTCCCCCCTCCCAGTACTGCCCCAACTTTAGCTCTATCCATCTTGCCAGCTCTTTTCATATGGCATAATCCTACCACCACGTTTTACCGTGTAAATAGTATCATCAGGGTGATGCACAGACCTTTGATCTCAGCTTTCCAGAGCACCTTGTTCCACATAACTGCTGTGTTTGGCTTGTGGAGAATGCAAATAACTAATAACACTAAAACAATAGCTTTACTCTATTGTGTCTGCACATTAATACATACTGTGTTGCATAATTTTGTAAACTGTATCTTCCAGCTGAAGAATAAAATGGGCACCGTCACTGCAACATACTTGCAGCCTTGCTTATTTAATTTATGATCTTCTTTTGCAAAGTAACTGTGGGAAATAATCTTTTGACAGTCAGTGCATAAAATTATTTTAAAAAACCTGGTTAAAATAAGTGTGGAACAGGTCTACCGCTTTTTGAAAGAGTTAGAAGTAGGTGTGAAGTAAGTCAATACCTATTCTGCTCCCTCTATTTCCAGACTTTGTCCATTCATCCGTCAATGTCAGATGAACAGACTGACATGGTCAGCCCATGGACAGGAAAAAAAAAAAACACATACATGCACACCCACACTACAGCCTCCTGCACAGTGTGAACTTTTCAAAAAGTGTGTGAAAGTGTGCATGCACCCACGCACATGCTCTGGTGTGATTACGTGCTCGGTGTCTGGCCACAGAGCAGAACATGACAGAACAGTGGTTGAACAGTGTTACAGCCAGCTGCTGCTGTCTGAGGTTTCTCTGCTCGGTATACATCAGGCATTTCTGGGAGCACTGTGGATTTTAATGTCACAGGAACATTTACACTCTGTGCAAATTTACTTCACAAATTACTGCCACTCCAAAATAACAAATAGACATCAGTCTGTATTTCCTTTTAATCATAATGATGTTAATGAGCCTTAAACACCATGCTGTTTATGATATACAGACATTTTGATTGGTCAGCCCACAGACTCTGTCAAAGAGTTTGGATTTACAAAATCCAAACTCTTTGACAGAACTAATAGGTATTATTATTTCATCATAAAATATTCATTATTTCTTTGCACTACTGGTACCTTAAATAATGTAAGCATAAAACATCCACCAAAGCAAAGCATAAGAGGTTTTGGGTTTGTACATAACAGTGGCACAGCCTGACATCCTGTGCCTATTTTTGTTGTTTACGCCACCTTATAAAAGGATTATTCTTGTTGGAGTGTGTCTATATTGGAAAAACCTGCAGGAAACTTCATAATCTTTTCATTCTTGATATACACTCTCATTTTTATTCCCTGGTTTGTTCACACTGCATTTATTGCTGTTTTTAAAAAAGTATATTTCAGTTTTTTAATGCATTTTTAGTTATCGTTTTTCCCTCATTTCAAAGTTTTCTCACTCTTATGTTCAGATTTAATAACCATTCAGGATCCACCCTGATAAAGCTGCAGCTGAGGGGGAAATGTAATAGAGATACTACACCATCCGTGTTTTGAACATGAAATAATATCATCGGTGGTGGAGTGATATATTGCTCCCTGTCATGTAGGAGGAGCAGGTGTTTAGTCTTTTGATACCTTTCTCAGCATCTCTTGAGCTGATAGTCGGTGTAGTACCTAATACATTTATGACAGCTGACATTGCAGAAATGTTTGTCTTTGTCTGTTTTTGTTGCCATACAGCATGATAAATAAAACATTTTAGTTTACCCAAAAGGATGACCTTGTAAGTTGTTTTTCCTTGCTCTCCCCTGCAATCATTCCCCACATGATTTCTTCCTTTCCTGTGATTTGTAACAGCAGAGTATGCTTAAATCATGCTGCTCAGGTCGAGTATTCACAATTCAGCTGGACTCATACAAAGGCCATCCCCCTGTGGATTTGAAGGTAATTACTTTCCCCCTTGATGACAATCCCATTGAATTTAGATTAAACCAATAACAAATGTGGCATGCAGCACTAGATGACATCCTGTCATTAGGCTGTTAATGTGCGCACCCCTTTTGGTTTTCCTCGCATGGCATCAGCTGGTTCCCCTCTACATCCACAGTGGCTGCCCACAAGCAAGTGCAGCCAGCACAGTGGCAGATGAGACCCACAGAGGAAGTCTCATCAATAATGGAGAGCGGTAGCTGAGGGAGTCATGCAGAGGAATTGTGTTGGAGTGAGAGTGCATTGCAGCTTGTATGTTTGTGTCATTTCTCCCAAATGGACATTTTTTATAATGACGTTATCGCCAAAGGATACGCATTACATTAAAGGCAAATATTATTAGCTGATATGCTGCATAAATTGTCACATTGCTATTTGACGACGTGCCTGGAAGGTTTTTAGGACATAATGGGCATTTTGATTAATGATTATCCTAAGATTACTTTAAGTCATGTATGTTAGAGGCTAAAGAGAAAATTTACACATCCAAACATTTATAATAAGTATTTATAAATATGTACTTGTTGTTTTAAAATTGTAGTAAAGCAAAAGAGAAATATCTCATCACTTTTTCTATACTCCTCCATCACAGCTGTTAAGGACTGCCTTGTGGTATTTGAGATGTATGACCAAATGACAGATTACAGCAAATCTAAGACACATTAATCTATCTTGCATTCGTGGGTACCCAGATGCTACCAACATTCTTTCAGAAATCTCTCTATCACTAATGCTCGTATCACATGTGAACTAAAATGTTTCCTAGAAATCTACAGAAATTGTGCATACATGTAAGAGATTTCTGCACCTCCACCATAAGTTTCAGACTTAATGTGTAAGAAAAAATTATAGGGATTTTTATCAGTTTTTTGGCAGAGTGAGAGGATGCAGGAGAGCCCAGTGCATCTCTGTGCAGGGGGCCAAATCATTGTGTTGTGTGTAATGGTGAAGAGATTATGGACAGTTAGTTTTAGATGCTTTAGGAGATTTGCTTTGAGGCTCTTCATCTGAAGCCAAACAGTCGATGTCTGGTCATATGATTGAAGGACATTCATATCTGCACATGTCTTCCAGACCACTTGGGGACACCACTCCCACTTCAGTCTAAAGATGTTGGTAAACAGCGATGGAGAGCACGCCACACCTTTCTGCAGACAGCCGCTTTAAGTAGGGAATTGCCAGCCTGATGCCATGACTTTATTTTAAACTTGGCTGGTGCTCCCAAGACCCCTCCAAAGAGAACTCAAATATGCTGTTACCACAATAATAAACTACCACAATCTTACCACTGAAGTTGAATGCTAAACATTTCTCACAAGTAATGGGAAAACATTACATTCTTGACATACCCCAAGAACTCTTAAAGACCCATCCAAGTTCTGGTTGGTTGATATTGTCTTGGTGTGGTCTTAGTCTGGCGTGAGGCAGTGTGTAACGTATGCAAAGAACTAACTCAGTGTTTATCTTCAGTGACAGATGTCCAGATACAAACACAGAAATCTGTCACACTCCACAGGGCTGACAATGACCCACTGGCTGTTATAGTATGGCAGCGTCTCCTCCCAGCTGCCATTCTGCTCATTCCATTTTTTTTTTTTCAATACCTTCATTGTATGTGGAAAAGAAGGCCCATTCTTACTCACAATTCTCTTGCTCTCGCTGTCTTTCTCTTGTGCTCCTGTATCTCCAGGGGCCGGGTCTGAGAATGTAAAACCGTACGGAGACTACGGATGTCACTCATGACGCATCTTCCATTGCGTTTGACCATCTTGAGCTGCGAACATCTCTGCTCCGCATACAGTAGCGTCTACAGTCAAGCTCGAGACAAAGGCTGGTGACAGTATCTGACGGCACAGGAGGAGAGAAGAACACTGAAGGAGGGGCCTGTGATTGCTCCTGCTTGTGAGTACTGTTTTGTTCTCAATGTTGTTGTGGGGGAAACACATTTCCATACAAGTCGCTGGGGCTATGCTTCTCATTTAATGATTTGTTTTTGTGTACCAAAAATCAAAAGAGCATATAACTTGAGAGAACAATGAAGTAAAGATATTGGTTTCTTTGGTGGAAGCAGTGAAAAATCCATCCAGAAATGTTTTCCCATTGTGTCAGGATAGTTTTATTTGTGTAAAGCTGTCAGAGCTGACCTTGACAATCATGCTTTTGTTCACGTTTTTCAACTGTCACACCAGTTTCTTCTTTGCATTTCTAAAAAGAAGCTATATTCAAAACTCAGTTTAAAAAAAATGTGGTTAAAGGAACAGTGGTAACAATGATAGTATCTACACTCTTGGGATCTTTCTTTCTGTTGTTTTTGCTTATTCGCAGCCTTCTGTCCTGTTTGCTGTCCATTGGAAGTTACAATTTGCCCCAGAAATCTAAAGAAATTATTCAGATCACTGAGACAAAATGACCTCACAAATCCAATTGCTTCTCCTGCCTACAACGGCCTCCTCTGTTCTAATACTATTTGAGATTGATATGTATATGCATGTACCACATAGAGAAGAGAGCAAAATGGTAGGAGCTTGATCTGCTGATGTTAAAGTTGCAGATAATCTTAAGGCAGTGAGGCAGTAAATGATTAGATGGAGAGGTGTGTGAAAAAGAGGGGGAAAATAGATTGAGCTGTTAAATAGCGTTTAGGCTCTGTTGTCTCATCGCTGCACTAAGGAGAAATACTGTGATTGTGTAACTGGACAGCCTGGGGTATGAAGAATCTAAAGTTTCAACCTCTTCCTGTACAGTTCAGAAAGTTTTGGCTGAAAAAAGGCATGTTGGCAAACACATCCATAGAATATTACATAAAACACAGTGCTGCGCAATATCACAGTAAAAATAGCCCAAGTTGAAATATTCTGCTAAACCAGTTCTGGGATCCAGAATATTTCACTGTCAAATGTAATGTGAAAACACAAATTATGGCTTTGACTAATGTCTGTTTGGCTGACAATAATTCTACTAAAGAGTGAGTTGCATATCATAATGCATAACCTGCAACTATAACAAAATTGTACGGCATCTGATGTTGCAATATTTAAAAAAACACAATATTTCTCCTTCAACCCGTTAGTGTGACCCCTAGCTCTGAAAGATAGCGGTTTAGGCTTGACATAATGTTTGAGACTCTTATTTTGAATAAAGACATGAAGAAGTTCAAGACTTGCGTGGTTGTGTGACCTTGTAAAACGTAAGCAGAAAACAGTGGCTTAAATTTAGATATGTAAAGACTGAAAAAAAACCTGCTTGGGAATGGCTTATGGATTAGAGCAGTTACACAACTGTGTGTATGTACTTTCATCTTCTACACTGAAGTCAGATAACCAACCACTGTTTACTATCGTTAAAAAGAATCTAAATAAGATGTCACCAAGAATTCAGTGTCAAATGATGAAAATGTAGAGGTCTGACTTCATCTATCCACACCCCATGGTTGTGGACAAGTAATGTTGTCCATTGCCAGTTTTAGATAAAAAGTTGAAGCAGATAGTTGAGACAACAGCAAACAACACAGTCCACAGTACCAATAGCACCATGGCTCAAAGTAAATACAGATGTAGGGAAAGACTATTTTGGGTTGATCAATATTCAAGCTAACTTGAAATGGCTTTATTAGTAAGAATATGAGTACTATAGTATGTCATGACACATGGCAAACCACTCTTTACTATGCATGGCATTCTACATACTGTGGTTTGCAGAAAAGTGGGGGTTAAAATTCTTGAGCTACTGTCAAACAAAGCTGCAGACATTGACTCTGGTCGATATATGGCTCAATTAAGCCTCACAGCATCACCACTTTGACCTGCTGACCTTTTGATCTATAGGTAGATCTATACCACGCTGTCAAGTTACACAAAAAATAAATCAACACCAACCAGATTAAAATATAAGCTACGAATGCAGAAAGTAAGGCGAAGTAATTTTATTTAAGAAAAAAAAATATAAAAAAATCTGCCAAGATTCAACCATCCACTAACATGGTGACACAGCCAGTGTCATTATGATGATAATGATGGAAGACTAAAGTGACCATTCAGCAGGAACTAGCTCTATGTTAATTCAAGGTAAAAATAAACTGAGAATGGGAAGAACCTTATACATAATTGCCATATTTATCGTAAACTCTACCAGAGACTGTTGGTGAGCTAACAGAAAGCCACAAGTGACTCAGAGACCACCATGACAAATAAAATAAAAGTATGTCACACAGACGTGGCCAGAGAGGGTTAACTTTTGTTGAGAAGATCCACCAGTAAAGCGGAAAAAAACTGACATTGAACTTATAAGTACAAAAGATTCATCTGGAGTAGTGTGACAGTGTGTCGTTGATTCATGTTAATATGTCCATGGCTCAGGTTAAAAGTAATTTTATACTGTGCTACATTACATATGCTTCATGTGAAATATGTCATCATCCATGTGAAAGGTTATCCTTATTGATTTGTTGCTTTAAAGAAAAAGATGTGACGATTGAATAGTATATGCTTTATCCACCAGGTGGCAATATCAGTTCTGTGTGAGTGTGAAAGATATAAAGAGATTGCACAAAAACCTGTTGAGCAGACATATGTGCAAAGATATAAAAGTGTCTGGATAATGTAAGACTTGTTTGTTCAAACATGAACCACCAAGAGTAAAGCAGATACTGTACTTAGATGTGTATTTATAGCATTCATGGGACTTTGCAAGCAGTCAGGGTCACCTTAAATACTACTGATTTTGTTGATCCTCCCTTTCCTCTCACTAAACTATGATGGTTATTGATTTGAGGGAATCGAACATAAAAAAAAAAACAGACTTGTGGAGAGAATAACATATCCTAAGACAATTTGCAATAGGTAATTTGCAGGTTTTTTTCATTTGCAATATCGCTACTGAACTCTTATATTGCCAAACTTTTGTCAAAATCTTATTATTCCCATATTGTTATAGAAAGGGTGTCACTCTGGCAAAATTATTGTAACAATATATTATTCACATATTATACATATAGAAAAATATACAGTACAACAATAGGGGAATGCTGACATCAAACTGTGTTTTAATAAGTTGGGGTTAGGACCTCGACAAGATTACAAATTCACAAGTTTGTGATTTTTTTTTTGATAAAATAAATAAAAAATGACAATTTTTAAAATATTTATATTACAAATATTGTAACAGAGAAAAAAATATATAAATAGATTTTTTTTCTTTTAAACAGCATACAAGCAGTTAATTCTGTTTATGTTGTCATTTGCCATTTTATTGCGGTACTGCATGTATAGTAGATCAATAGTAAGTCTCCAGTAGTTTTGGGGATCATAAGCTGAATATTTTTGTAATTGTTTTAAGTATATGACTTAAGTGTGTGACTTTTTTGCCTGAGTTACACTGCATCTCTTCTGTGGCTCATATTTGATTTCCAGGATAACCAACAGCTGCAATGGCCAAAGAATGATGGTGGTCTTCACCACTTCTACTACTGTAATAGGTTTTAAATCAGAAATTCATGACAGCTTCAGCTCTCTGCTAGTTTGTCCTGGATAAGTTAGAGATCTTTACAATGGAGCTGGTCAAAAACAAAAACACAGCTATATCTTGTTTGCTGAGGTGTGCGTGCGCGCATGCACTTGCAGTTGTGAATAATACATTCTGCTATCCAAGGGATGGAAAATTGGTTAGAGAAAGCAGCAATGAAGTTCTTTCAAGCATGTCACAGTTCCAAGCCTCTCTTTCTGAGGACACCACATTCTGTGTGTCCTCACTTAGCTGCCAGCACATCCTGTCAACAGTCAGCCATACAGTCTCTTGTCAATAGCATCGCATTATCAACTCTGCAAACAGTTTTTTTAGTTTCAAAGAATAGGGTGTTTCTATTATCTAATAACTTAAGAATTTAGTTCTTTATTAATTTGTCTACTTGTATTAATTTATTTTCAATCAGTGAAGAAAATAGCCAGTGATGTACATTAATTTGCATGAATTTAATATTGTTGCGAACATGGACCAGGTCCAGTCAAACTAACTTGTGCTGAATCAGCTTAAGTCACTTTACTGCTGAGGTTTGCATTATGTTGTAGGTTTTATTTTTATATGTTCTCGCACTAGAAAACAATTCAGGAGGGTCTAAAAATAGTTAAATGCCAGCAGAAAATAAAATTTCGTAACGAAAAAATCTACATACTAATATTTGTGAAACATATAATTATAATAATAATAATAATTAAATAAGAAGTATTGTAGTTATATAATTATGATTGTCATTTTTAATGATTTTGCAACCTGCGAATGCCAGAAAAAAATATTTACAGCTTGAAGATTCACATTTTTGTTGAATGACTGCTGTGCCTTAAATGTTCTCTTATGCAATATTAATGTGAAGAGCCGGACATGTTGTGGCTTGTAGGCAAATCCCTTGAGTGCATCACACACATTAAAAGGGCAGTGTTCAATAATGCCTTCAGGATAATTTAAATTCCCTACTTTGACCTTTCAAAGAAAAAAAAGAACAAACACATATGTCATGTAATGATTTATAAAGTAGTACCAACCTCCCCAATAAATGTGAGTTGAATTCACATAGATTAATCAACATGGCAGCTCCTCATCACAGATTTATAGATGGCCTTGATTGCTGTCAGGGTGAAATTAACTCATACCAACTGCAAAGGAGTGTTGAAAAGATGCCTGAATAAAATACACATCCCCTCTCACCGACTAACACCAACACTCTACACCCTCCACACACACACACATTTTTGTACTTTGTATTGACAGCTATTCATTTTAACAACTGAATCTATGACTTGCAGTAACTCTTATCCTCACTCTACCCATTAGTTGTACGTTCTTACCAGAATTCCTACTGTATCTCTAAAACTGACCAGTAGGACTCAGAACAGTTAAAAAAACATGAGGACCCCGGAAAATGTCCTCACTTCTCAAAAATGACCTCCTTTTGTTGGCTAAACATGTTTTCCAGTTCTTTGTAGTATGTACAAATCCGAGCACGCGTACACGCAGATCAGACTGGTCTGTTCCTCCTGGCTATCTCTGTAGAGCTGTCACACATGCTGCGTCTTGGAGCACCGGGAGCCCGAGGTTGACTTGAATTAAACTGAGAGGATGTCCTTTACTGATCTGCAGAGCCACAGAGACGCATCCTCCCCCAGAGAGAGCTGGTCAAAAACGCACCGCCTGCGAGAGAGAAGGGAGGAAGAAGCAAGGACTAGGAAAAAAGAGATAGCAGGTTGAAGACAGGGGGCTGGAGAACAGGAGGAAGCTAATAAAAAGAGAGGGATTGAGAGATTGCCTGTGAGAGAAGTAAGAGTTAGAGAAAGGGAAGGAAGATGAAACTGCATGTGGGAGTATGACAGTGTGCGTGGGCGTGGGTGTGTGTGCACATTTGCCAGAAAAAGACACAGAAGCTCTGGCTTGCCCTGGATGATAAATCTACTAGAGAGCATTGCAGAACAAGAACCTGGAACACAAGATATTAAAGACGAAATCCCCAGTTGTCCACAAAGCACCCACATTCCTTTCTGCTTATTCCTGCATAACAGGTGATCACTGTACTTCCTGCTTTAATTTCAGTTGTCTGAGATGGTTACTCGTAAAACCTTGAGGCATTCCTTCAGCCCTCAGAGGCGAAAAGCTCGTTGTTTTGCAATGACACAACCCTATGGGGACATTTTAGAGCCTATTTTTCAGGTTCAGTTTTAAGACATTAGCTGATGAATCATCCAAAGATTAATGATCCATTTCCAAGAATGACATAACTATGCAAGACTGTTCACTTGGAGGGAGAATGAGCAGTTCAAAGATGATGAAAAACACATTTGACTTTTGTTTT
This sequence comes from Girardinus metallicus, assembly GCA_903067095.1. Lineage (NCBI taxonomy): Eukaryota > Metazoa > Chordata > Actinopteri > Cyprinodontiformes > Poeciliidae > Girardinus > Girardinus metallicus. Next base: position 12,141 of record CAEGAE010007728.1, read on the forward strand.
TTATTTTTTTTACAAAGCTCCTAAATGCATCAATATTTGCTTGGCTTTTCCACCTAAACTGCAATTACATTTGTGCCCGTGGCAGTTTTTTTGCAGTGTTAATTCATTCAAATAAAGTAAGAATATGAACGGTAATCTAAAAATTTGTTATGGAAAAATCCACTGCAGTGGAATTGCTTTGTGAATAAATATGCTCTTTAGGAAATCTTTGTCATTTCTACATGGCTGTCAAAAGAGAAGCTTTGAAAAAAGTGAAAATTATTGCAACAAATCCGAGTTGATTTGAAAATTTTGATTTTATATGAGAGAAAAATATTTTCTCACATAAGGATGATTTCCTTTTTTTAATTTGTAAAGAGTAAAAGGTTGGCAATAATGCAACTGGCTGTTATCAGAATAAAAGTCTATTCATATTTATCTCTCTTAATGAATTAATTATTCAGTGATCAACACACAGATTTTGGGGTATCAAAAGATAGGAGTTGAATGGGACAAATTTGGTGACAAACAAAACATTTTGTAGAAGATGTTAGTGCCCAAATGACTACAAAAAATATTACTTTAAAAGTCTAGCAATTGAACATCTCCATTATGCCTGAGGCAACAACAGAAGTAAAAGATTCAACATTACATATAATTTTATATTAATCAACAGAAGCCAGTTGACTAATGATGCAGCACTGCATGGTACCAGCAAGGTAACTATAAATATTTCTGCCAGGTCCAAGGGAATTGCAGAAGTCAATGTTAAGTTTTCTGATAAAACACCATGCAGCTACCAGGGCAGACACAGCAAATATGAAACGTGCTCACATGCACAGCTTAACCAGGGAACCCGTGGGGCTTTAAAAGAGCTTAAATCACCCTGATATCTATCGGACCACATTAGTGTTTAAGATATACGTATTATCAAACAAACAATGGGAGGCATGGTTGTTAACAAGGTGAATGTCTGTAAGCACAGTCCACTGTAACAATGCATTTGAAAGTAAAATTAGATATGTCAAAATTATTTTATCTTGGCCACTGATAAGCCTCAAGGACACCCTTCAAGGGAGACTTACTGCCTTCCAGGGTAATATTAAGTGCACTGCAACACAGCAGTGTCAACCTATTATAGCAATACTGAAATGTACAACTCAAATTTGGTATTGTAGAAAATATTCAATAATATTTTTGACAAAGGACAAAAATTAATAATTGAGGGTGTGGAATTGTAACAAACTAGGTAACCCTAACCCTAATCACTGTCATTTTAAAAGTGTTCTTGAAATCCATCCATCCATTTTCTGTTCACCCTTGTCCCTTAGTGGGGTCGGGAGGGTTGCTGGTGCCTATCTCCAGCTAACATTCTGGGCGAGAGGCGGGGTACACCCTGGACAGGTCGCCAGTCTGTCGCATGTTCTCGAAATATCGATGCTTAAGTATATGATTTTGTCTTGCTGTTCTGACGCCAACATCTGCACAGTGAGAGCGACTTACCAAACAACTGAGTGACATGAACAGCAGTACTGTTATTTTATCACAGAACAGGATCAAAGATCTTTCCAAATTCCAAATGTTTACATATCATCCATCCATCCTGGCTGGGATTAATTTTACAGGACAAGTGTCACATATTCAAACGATTTATCTTAAAACGCTCTGGCAAAAAGGCTTTTGGCCTTTTTGCCAGAGCAGCAAAGAAAGTTAGTTGGTTTCTTTTTGCTTAATTCTGAGTCTAAATGATAAATGAATACCATTTGTTAGCTCTGCAAAATATTTTATTTTTCTTACATTTTTTGATTGTGATTTAAACAAATTTTTGAGATACATTAGATAAATTTTCAGCTGAATGCTCAAATTCATTTTTAGCATAAAATGAGTCTTTGTTAGCCCCTGCACCCTTTTTTACTCCAATTTTGAGGAAGTTCCATAAATATTGAAACTAGGGTATATGATTTTCTTTTCCTATGCTCACGCAAGCCTCTGCATTGAGTGTGAGTGACCAAACACGACTCAGTGACACATCGAGCAATTCTGTTAATTCTGCAACCAAGCTTTATTGCGAAAACAAAATCAAAGACTCTTCAAGACATCTATCCAAATTTGTTGGATGCGGGAAGATAAGAACACATCTATGGAATTCTATAGTAATTCTTGGCAGGGCACTGCCTCTTCATTTGAACTCTACAGGAGTAATGTACTGCTGCATCTCAGAACGACAATAAAATCTCTCGCTGCCTGAAATCGGAGGAGATAATTAGTAGTTAGTCTATGAAAATTCTTCATGTTCAACTTGAGGTTATTCCATAATGCAGCAGAATTAAAGAGATAAAGGTTATTTTTTCCCCACATTTCTCATGAGGACAGTGAAGGAAAGAACCTACTGAAATTCGCATTAGCAATCTGTTCTGTACATTTTTAAAACAGCATATATTAGTACTCTTGAAACTATCTGGCTACATTGATGGCTTTGTTCCAAACTTTGTGACAAAGTTTGGAACAAACACATGTAAAAGATAAATAAACATTTCATAAGTTGAAATAACAGAGAGAAATAACAATTAACATTAAATCTATGATAGTCTGAAGGCAGATGAGGATGTCATTCAAAGAATAAATCATCCCAGGCACATTGACTAAATGCAGCTCTGCTAAAACTGTATTGTGATCATATTCCATGCATTACCTCCCCAAGCTTTATTGTCTCCAACCCTTCACATCCCCAAGGCTGTACAAGCTACAGTGGGGTCCCTTTATCCTACAGACTACTGATTGCCACTAACGAGTGGAAAAGTCACAGATACCGTGATGTATGACTGTGCTTGTGTGAAGTTGTGACTGTGACTTTATAGACACCATAATAGACAACAGAGAAATGATTCTTTCTCACATAACAAAGCTAAGCTATCAGGAAAATCACAATTTTTATTCCTGTCCTGTATGATTATTTTACCAAGCACTGTTAATTCTTTAGGTATAGTCTAAAGTGAATATTTCCAGTTATGCTCAGGTTAATGTAAACCAACTTAAGCAATAATTATAATTTATACAAACCTGCAAATGCTCAATAGAAAAGAAGTAATCAAAATATTTTTCTTATGCAAAACTTTTCAGCAATAAAAGTACAAAGATTTTTATAAATGTTTGTCAAGGGACTGCAGCTGGCACAGTGGTCGCCCAGGTGCTTAGATTGGTCCCCAATGCAGCCGTCCAGAATTCAATTCCAGACCTTTAGACCTTTGCACCATGTCTTCTCCCTAGCTGAGTTTTTTATTTCATTGAATTGTTCTGACTCTTTCTTTTTTTTAAGCATGTATGCTAAAAAAAAGAACTTCAGGCATTAACAACCCATATGGTAGTGCTTGTTTGTAGTGTATTTAAACAAATGTTGCAATATATTTCAGGATATCTCTAGTATTATATAAATTATGTTTTCCTCATAGCAGAGAACAAGTGCTCAGATGTTTGCAAAGTCTTCAGAGAACTTAAGGTGTCTGTGGATCTGAGGCAACCTTTGTTGGTACAGGCCCACCATCAGTCAGTAGTGTTCTCTTTATCTCAGCAAAGTCACTGCTCGTTTGAGTCTGACACCTCGGCAGCGAGCAGACACAGTCGCTGTGTCAACACTCTTCTGCCGGTGTCATCTTTCTGTGCCTCTAGGAAACTGTTCGAGTGCAACTGTTTTGCTGAACATAAGCAGAGTCAAAGGACAAATAATAACAGTAAGTGATAAGCAATGATTTGAGATGCCTATGCAGAGCAGATTATGATAGCTTAGGTTTGAATGTCAAAGGTGCCTTGTTTCTGCTGCAGAGGTGAAAACAGTGTTGACTGGCTGCTTTATTAGGCGTACATTTATCAGTACTACTTATTTGATATTTTATCGTAAAACGTTAAATGTCAACCCTTTTTCTGCGTTATGAGTTTCAGTGAACATGGAATGTCAGATCTAATCAAATAATGATATGTAATCTTTCGAAAGTCCTGCCCAGAACTAATATGGAATACACCACCACATAATTAGGATATTGTTGGTGATGTCATTTCTTTAGCATTTTATGCATTTACAATGTTTTGGAGGAGTGAGGTGGCTGGCTGCCTCTAGGCTTGGTGGAGAGGACCAAACCACTGCCCAAGGCAGATGTATCCTGTTATGCTGCGAATGAAATGAAGTAATTTGTATAATATTACAAATGTCTCAGCAAAATTACCCATTGACATCTCAAAGAAACCGTACCCACCATAGTTTTTACATAACCTACCAGAGCAGGATACACAAAAAATATAATTACTGAATTGACCAAGAAAATTTTCTTTCAAATATATAAGATGGGAAGACTAAATTATATATATAAAAAAATCTTCTCCCCAAGTTCTGTTTCTTTGGAAGGTTCAAATTCTAATACAACCATGGTGAAGAAAATCCTACAAACACACCAATGATTAAACTAATGCCCAGAAAAATAAAGAAAAGCAGACTGAGTCAACCTCTTTTGCCTCTGCATTAAACTTACTGCATATTAAAACTTCTTGTTCAAATCTTCCTCCTTGGTGGAGACTTTTCTTCACTTCACTTTCACACAAAGGGCAGCAGTGTATGAGTTTGCACTTGACACGTCACAGTGAGTTGATTTTTGCATGCTGTCTTCAAAGCTGCTGCGCTTCTCCCAATGCATTCTTTCTTCAGCTATGTATCCCCACATGGCATCATTTTTCCACTCAACTCTCTTTTTGTTCTTCTAGTTTCATGGGCAGTGTACAAAAGAATAAGTAATCTAGTAGGTAAATGATTTAGATGTGAATGCAACCACTAATTCTGGTGTAAAGTCTTAAAATGGTCTTTTAACAAAGAAGCAGCTGCAGCAGACTATTTGAAGAAAGCATGCAATTGTCTTTTAATTCATCTTCTCTGTTTACAGCAATTAAACAAAACTCTCATCCATGCTGCCACTGCATTTTGATCAAATCCCATAGGTTTAATTAGTGATAATCAGATTCATAATAGTATATATTTTCCTTCCGTAAGGGCATGTAATTGGGTGATTTCGACATTGGGGAGTCTTTCATAAGAAAAATCCATGGTCTAACCTCATTAAGAAACTCAGAACTCAGTAGATCGAGGATGTTGAAGTCTGAGAGGTGCAGCACAGAGCAGAACACCTTAACACCCACTCAGGAAGCAACCCTTAATTAGCTAATGAATGTGGAAGCTCCCCCTGAATACCCCTGACCTTATGCTGAAGCATAAAAAGCCTGTTCACAGTGTGAGACATGTCACATGCATTTGAAATCAATGTCTCGCCCTCCACACCAAAATCATATTTAATGAGGTAAGCACTGCCCCCTTTATTGTTCAGAACAACAGCAGCCAAGGAGAGAGCAATTTAAAAATAACTCATTAGTAGAAATCTGCCTAAATATCACTATTTAGTTACCAGATGAATTATAAATGTTCTTACAAGAACTGGAGAATATTATGATTAGATATTATGAAAGTTGTTTTTTTTTGTTTTTTTGACATTTTCAAATCAGATATGTTACAGTTTATATATTGCTGCTTGTTTTAGTTAATGTAAAAAGGTGAATGTTTTTGAATGGAATTTGAATCTGTCATTTTGCCTAAAATATGTTCAAAAGCAGCAACAAATGATTTTATTCTAATTTTTAAATAAAAAAGAAACTCTTTTGTATAAGCTTTTAGAATACAGGAAAAAATGTAGTGCAAGTATACGCCTGAAAAAAAAGGCAGGTGACTGAATTGTACTCATCAGCCAAAGGAATAAATCTTGTTCACTATTGTGAATCTACCTGGCATTTAATTGAAAGAGGAAAATATGCTGCTTCAAGATTCTCTCCCTGTGCACTTGAGGCTCTAGCATACCCAACATGATCACCAGCTTAATCAGGCTGGCACAAAGTAATCAGCATGATCAACTCAACTCTGAAAACATGTGCATGCCACAAATATTCCCCAATACTACAGAATCCACACAACTGCTACTAAAAGGTTACATTAATGAATTCATAAGGGCTTTACTTTGGCTCATTCTCATTGATGCAGACACTGCCCAGATAAAGATTCAATCACATCAGCATGACAATTGCTTAGACCTGAGTTCATCTGATGCACTCTGTCCTACTTTATGGTTAATTCCGCTATTTTATTATGTGACCACATAGGGCTTCTCACAGAATTTGTACTGGTAATTGAGCTTTTTTTCCTACATCCCGAGGTATTGAAAAGGAAATAAAAGAAGACTGAAATGTCATGGCAAACACAACCCATTCTGACACATCAGAACACAATTCTACACCCTTCATCCCATTAATACACTCATTTTAAAAACAGGGGTACATCAAAAGCAATTCAAATTTTAAAAACATGAAATGACTTGAGATTTCCACAAATACGCTTTTTAGACATCTAACAAGATAAGAGTGACAGCAGCTTGCAGACGAACACATGCATTATGTTAACCTTTTTAATCTACTTTCTATTTGTTCATTTCATCATATGTTTATGTAAACAAACTGCCATTGTAGCATGCAGCCCAAAGGCACATTTTTCATTTATCCTTAAATGACTCAAACTACCATTTTATAACCACTTCAGTGTAGGGTAACCAGTGGTATTATTACTCTTGCCATTCTGTATTGTCTTCCCAAGATGACATCTATCCAGACTGCACTCTGATCGGAGCCAGGACACGTGGGCTCAGCATGGTCCAACTCAAAATCCTACCAGAGCCCCTTCAGGCCAGTGAGCCAGCTGTGAGAGGCTTCAGTTTGCTACTCAGTCCGACATTAGAAGAGTGCCCTGGCTTAGCTGGACCATAAATTAGTTATGATAAGTTGAGAGGAAGCAGCAGCAGGCTATCACCCTGCAGTTATAAGTTGGGAGCAACCTGCCTGAGTGGCCATGCTCTTAAATCTTTCACCAGAGCTGAGGTGGCCAGATTTGCATATGGACTGGAGCCATCAATCAAGGCCAATGCTAATGGGTTATTTAAGTTTTCTGGAAATAAAACAGTCACGCTTACTTAAATCAAGCACGAGAAACAGCATTTGCTGACACACTGTCTAGCTAATTTGTGTATCAAACCGCATTTAAAATGATTACACTTGCTGGTTTTGCGGGGGAAAAAAAAAATATTGTTGACTCTAGGTCATCTGGCACCTTATAGCTCTTCTGAACCATGTTTTAGACATTTTATATTTACTTCTATTTGTATTAGATTTCACCAATGCAGTCGGTTCCAGTTGTTGAAACCTACTATGGCTCTGCCGTATTATACAAGCTGTTTCGTCTTCTTTCGTAGGAACCCAGAGCAGTTGCTCTCCCCGGATCTATTATTAGCCTCACTCAATCCAGTCCCTTGTTTCATGTGGAGATGATCAAAGTTTGAACAGACTCCAGTGACAGGTGTGAATCTATTTGATGATGCAAGTAACTCTAAACTAGACTGATTGGGACCTGTTGATGCACCCAAACCAAACTCTAAATGACACCAATCACAGTCAACACAAGTCAAGGTGCTCTTATCTGGAAGATACATGCAAAGGAAGCATGACTTTTGAAATGACTATGAAGCTGTTTAAAACTTTATGCACATTTGAAATGACTTTCCTGTTTCAAGCTTTGTTCAATATTTCTTTTAAAAAATGCACAGTAGCGTGTAATTAGTTTGCAAATACAAATCAGGGGGAATGATCCAGACAAGCCCCGTCTATATTTCTCTTCATTTATGTAAATTACATCAAAGGTGAGAGTACCTCCCAACTTCCTCTTCTTATACAGCTTGCAGAGAAGTATTTTCATATGCGTGAAGGAGAAAAAGTTTCCTGTTGCAAAAGTCAAAAATTATGATTTGAGCTGTGAAAATATAACCAATGTTTCCATCACAGCATTTTTACTTTACCAATTATCTAAAGTAACTGCAAACTGTGCGAAGGAGTAACTAACAAGTTTTTAAAGTATTTCACAGACAATTTTTGGCAGAGTAAACAAGTGTCTAATCAGTATCACAGCTTGGAGTTCTACCGTTCTACCTTCAGACCATTTTTTTCATGGTTGTTATTTAAATCTTCCGAGCAGAGAAACGGGCAACATTGCCAGTTTTTTAATACAGTAAAAGTCATCACATGCAGCACTGATAGAATGTCCTATTTATTTCTGAGATGAAATCTGTCAATGATCCACATTATTGGAGGGTTTTTGTTGATTTTATTTGTGCCTCAGAACATAAACACTATCTATCCATCTGTCTGTCTTCTGGATTTCAAATGCCTTTACAAAGGACACAAAAAATAAATCCTGAACAAGTGAGACCAATATATATTTTTTTTCTAATTCTTCCTTGTAAGGCATACCTGTTGTCTTTCTTGCATGCCGAAGAGAACAGCATGTACCAAGCATGTAAAACCAGATGAACAAGAGTCACATCAAGCTACACCAAAGCATTAAGGAGCGAAAGGAGTTAAAACCAGCAGCTCTAAAGAAGAGAAGCAGAGGGTGAAGTGCAAAACTATTCTCCAATCTGGTTGCATTTTTGTAAACTTTAATTAAACCTAGCAAAAATCAAACAAAATTTTCATTGGAAGGTAGGAAACCAAATGATGATCAAGATTATTGCCTCAATAATTGAAACATCTCAACTTTTTTCAGAATAAATTGCTGTAATTATTAATAGAAGTTAAGTAATAATGCTTTTGATACACAAAATCTTTTGATGGCCTGAAAGATTATGGGGAAAGATGTCAGAGAACATATAAATTTAGGTATTTAAATTATAAAATGCAATTTTAAACAAGTAAATGTTTTGATGTTTTATAAAATTCAAAAAATGATCAAACGTAAAAATTAAAAAACATAAGAATTGTATATTTTTGTTACAGTAAAAAAAAAAAACTGTATTTCATTAAAGAAAAATGTAATGTCCTCCCAAGAGAGAAGTTGCACAGCTTTTGTTTGGTTTTTTTTCTGGGGGAGGGGAGTTACCAGAACACTCAGAAAGAGGAAATAAACTTTAAAATGTTAGAAAATCACTTATGATGTTTCTTTTCACAGTAAATAATAAGCCATTTGATCAGAGGAACCAGGAAGGCTTTCCTCTCAAAATTAAACTATCTGTTAACTACAAATGTACAAACGTTGCCATTACATCACTTTATTGTTAATGTCAGATCATTAAAATGAAAAATGTAATTATTGATATAATGAAATAAAAGTGAACTTTCAGACAAAGTGAATATTTTTAGATCTAGTTGTGGTGCACCTATTTTCCAGTCCAGAAGAGCTGAGTTTATTTGAGGTAAAGGCTAAAACCACAGGGACCTGGTCACAACACAAAAATCTAAGGAAATTGTTCAGTGTTAATCTGAATAATGGGATTTCTGGTAGATTTACCCTGTAACTTTACTATTACACAATAATATTACCCACGTAGAAATCATTAAATTAATTGCACTTTATTATGTTTAATGAACATTTAAAATGAGGAAAAATAAATTAACTTTGGCTGTCTATCCATTGTTTTCAGTACTGAAATTTATTGCATTTTAAACATGTTGCAATTTGAGCAAGTAAAAAAAAGTTATTTTGTTTATCTGCTGTGCTAGATTACTACAAAATGGTTGGAAATGAGTAGTGAAAATTTTAAATAGAAATTAATTTCATTTAACTGTCAACTCTTAAAAATTACATGTGGAAATAATGTTTCTTGTTAAGAACACAATAATTAAATAGTTCCATGCCCTTCTCCCCTATTTATTTAGACAGTAAAAAAAAATAAAAATAAACAAAAATTCTGTTATTCACCTTGTCCCCCTGACCCTTTTGCATATTTTAGACACCATCTTTAAGCCTTTTATCCTGGGCACATTACTCAGCACGATGCCCAAACATTTGTGGCACCTCTTGTATCCCGTACAGTTTCTAACTGCATCGTGTGATTTTCTTAAGATTGCAATTAAAGATATGTCCTGAAAAGTGGCTTTCTGACTGCATTTAAAATGTGGCTGAAATTACCTCAACATCATTGTAAAAAGACATGCTGTGCAGTGCAATTTACACCTTGCTTGGATTACGTATAGCTTCTTTAGTCCAAATGTGCACCTACTTCCCTGATAATGCTGGAAGATAGCGATTTTCCAGCGCAGCAACAAAAGCAGAAAATACAGGCAAACATCCAAAGATGTGCAGTGGGCTGGATTCCAGACACAGTCTGCGCCAGGTGCAGTTCCAATTTAACATACTTTATGCTTGATATAAGAGATCAAGTGGTTAAGATCAGCGACTCCAGTCCAGGTAAAGTTATGAGTCATTGCCATTAAGGTCCAGGTCAAGTCCCAAAACTGTGTTTTTGTCAAGTTGAGTCTAAATAAATTTTTTACTCGAGTCTGAATTGATTTTAAGTCACAACTAAAATCCACTCCGCTGGAGAACAAGTAGAATAGAGGTTTACACCAACAGTCGATTGAGGACTTGCTTCAAATCCTGGTTTATGATTCAACAAAAAGGAAGACACTAGGCAAAAAGATGTCCATAGTAAAGTCCAAAACTATATAAAAAACACAAAGCTCCATCTCACATTTGCCAACACACATCTTGATAACCTCCAAAACTTTTGGTCAAATACTCTGCGTACTGATGAGATAAAATTTAAACAATTCAAAGTGTTTGGCACCTCTTTAAATTTCATGTAAAATGATCATAATTTTAGAAAAACAATATTCCCAAATCAAAGCACACTCACACAAAAAAGGAAAACATTCTGTTTGTTCTCCAGAGAATAACTTATTTTCTACAGTATTTTAATTAGACTGGTAGATTCTGTGCTAGTTACCACAGGTGTTTTCTGAAGTAGACACACTGAGTAATACTTTGAACATGCCAGATGTGCTTGACATAGGACCGGCACCAGCAGCAAATAGAGGTAGATTTCACACAGTGATATGCAATCAACCATTTAAGACAAGACTTCTGTGAAATATATATTTTTTCATTTCATTGTAATTACAAAAAAAACATTGAGGCGCTTCAAAAAAAGAAAAAAAAAAACAAAAACTAAAGTGACTAGGAAGAGTGTGATTTTGGACTCTGTGTACACCACTACTGCTGCTGAAGTAGGAAAGAGTGGTGAGAGATCTCCAATACAGAATTTTGTTAATTTGACTCTAGGGCCTTACGTCTTGGAGTCCGATGCATATGCACTGAAAGGAGCCACAAAGGCGTACTAAATCGAAGTCATTGTTTGAATAGTGTCAGGTGGTGAAGAAAGGTAGACGATAAAAGAGTTGTACTGGATTTATCGCTTTGCATCAGGAGCCATTTGAACAATGAGAGTCAGAGGAAGATAACAGATCACACATTGTCCTGTTTCTTAGAATGGTTTTGAGCAATACACAGATTGTATAGTTTAGCTAAATTTCTTTTTGTGTTTCTAAAAATAAGTAAAGTCAATACAGGTTCTTTAAGGTAAGTATTCAGCATGAGGAGCTATGGCATCTGATTTACACTCACCTTTTCTGACAACTCATCCCAAAATGTACTCATATTGGTAGTTTTTGGGAGTCATGGATGGTTGCACTCAGTCCTATATTTATAAGGACTCATTTATGCCTTCACTTAGCAGCTGACTCAAGATAATGCCATCTAGGCATTCATAGTTTCATTTGAGGTGCAGTGGAATCACTGTATAGTTTTTTTTTTCCCCGTGTCTTGGCATCCCAGGCATACTATGTAGAATAGCTGGTTGCCCTAAAATGTTGTGTTCTACATAAAGAATCTATCAACACAGACAAAATCCTAATTGTGGGATTTACTTTCTTAAAGAAAGACTGAATCCAGCTTTTCTCTAATAGTAACCTGTCTTTGTTTGACCTTCAACCACTGGGTTTACTTTTGTATTTGTGCGTAGATTGGTGCATGCGTAGGTATGTGTGTGTTTGAGCTGCGGTGAGCTTTTGTGTAGAAGTATGTGTTGGATGTGTGTGTGAATTTGTCACCTGGAGGTGTACAAATGTTTGAGTGGTGAGAAATGTCAAAAGTCTGCAACTCTCAGCACCCACAAGCAATAGACAGCAGGTGGACCTGGCTCCAGAAGGCCTCACCAGCCCCAGGCAGATCCAGTCAGTCCCCTCATACAGGTTAAACCCAGAACCTGGTAGTACCCACACAAAGTACCAGCAGCAAAATATCCAATCCCAAGCAGGGAAAAATCTCCCCAGAGCCCCAAACAAGCCAGGCAGGCCCTCTCACTGTAGCTGGAACTGTAGGTGGTTTTAACAAAACTGCAGTAATATAACTATAAAAACATTATATTTCAGAGGACAACCCCTGTCTTGCTACTTATGCATTATTTCTTCAGTTGAACCCAGAATATGTTGTTTGGCCTTAAGCCTTCTCCTTGATTCAATGCTACTCATCTGGTGGATGAAAGGGGGGAGTTAAAATAGAGGATCAATTGGAGATTAAATCAATCAGGATTTTTTTTTTTCTTATTTACAATTATAAACTTTATGCTCACAAACTACAGCTGTTGTCAGCTCTTTACACAAGCTGTTTATTCCTTGAACCAGTTATCTGTATAAACAACACTGAATCCTCTTCTCTTGGGTCCTTTAAAACAGTTTTCAGAAAAACTATTTTCAGGGTTCTGAAAAGAAATCCTTCTCTTAACTGGTTTACTTTCACAGCTCACCACCCATTTCTTGAAAAGATGATCTTTACAGAAAAACTGCTCACCTTATCCATTTCTTGTGTTCTCAGTTAGCGGTCATAGATTATTTTAACATAATTTGGTTTGAAAGCCTTTTTTAATCAAAAGAACAATCTATGTGATTATGGTGACAGACTTACTTGTGTTTTCATAAGCATAACTCAAAGGGAGTTTTTTTTTTCTCCTTTGTATCAGAAAAGTGTATTTGACAATTACTTATCAGCTTTGAAAAACAACAGGGCAGTTGTGATTAATTTGCTTTCCATACTTTCACAGTTTTGGGTATTCTGAATCTAACCCTCTAAACCCTGTTTAGCAGCCTCTCTCCATAAACTTCACCCTAAAGGTTCAGGGTAATTTATTTCCCTCCCAACACGGCCCATACTGCCTTGGGTAAATTTCTATTTAGGTCATTTGAAAAAGGCAGGAATAAATAAGAATGGCCTCAAAGATTACCCTGGTTCTAAGAGTAGGTTCTTAAAGAAATGTGCCAGTAATTGTAATAAATATTCTCATTTATGAGGAACTAGTTGATATAGGATTTACTGTCAAACTTACCAGAACAAGCTGAAGAAAACATAATGATTTTTTGTCTGATTTTAGTGCACGATTATTTATGGTAAAAGCTTGTACTTGTTACTCATAAGGTAGGCCCTTATTAATTCCCAATCATAAGCCAACAATAGTAGCTTTGAATCTATAAACAAACCACTAACAAAAGAGAAATACGAGACAGATCACCTACTCCTGACTTCATGTCCTTCAAAAGCAATTTAGCCAACTTAAATCAATGCAGATTTTAAAATTCACATTTAATGATACCTCTTGGCGAGGTTGTTTCAAAGAGCTGTGACAGTATCATCAATAATGATCTATTGTAACAGCTTGTCCTCTACAGATCCCAAGATATCCCACCAGAAAACTGTTTGGGGCAATTCAGAGTAGCCCGTAGACATATGTGTACAAAAATAAAAGTAATTGTACATTTCACAACGCAGCATCTCCAGAGAGTGTCTCCTACTTGCCGAATGAAGAATACATAAAAAGATGCTACAGCAAGCCACTTCTGGGAAGGATAAAGTTATTATTGGGCTTCATGATATAGGGGATGCACAGAGCAAAAGGGAGTTTGCATGTCAGAGGTAGACTCATTACAAAGTTGGAGGCTTGCAGGTTACTTCACCTCCAGGCTGATCTTAAGGGAAGAGAAAAGAGGAAGTGGAAGGAAGTGATTGTATTTAACTTGATGGTGTTTCACTTAGTATTTAGGTCTGATCTCTATTAAATTGCTTCTACAGGCCAGACAACAATAATTTAGCAAAACATATTTCAAGATGATTATAGCAAGCAGATAAGCAGTTTCTACTCTGGTAATATCAATGATAAAATCAGTTATTAAAAATGGAAGTAGACATCTTACATCTTTTCATCTCATATGGTGCAATTTTCTTTGACATTTAAAACCCACCAAAGAAATGTAGTGTTTTGCCCCCATGTCTAACCTTTTGGGGTTAATAGTGTTAGTTCAGCAATTAGTTCAACAATTTTCAGGTACGCTACTGTTGTTCTGATCTTGTATTAATCAGCGGCAGGTGTTCCCTTCACAGCTGGTTAGTTCGTGCTGATGTGAAAGGCTGTCAGGCTTCATTGTGTGCCACAGTCTGGGACTGACTCTCTATTCTTGCTGCATCACACAATATTTCAGGTGGCACAGAAGCAAACATGGCACTAGGGTGATAGTGACTTGCTGAATGCACACTAATACTTCTCTGTGCTGTGCTGCATGTTCATTGTGCAGTCAAGGTCCACGTAGCTGCCTGGTGTAAAAACAATAGAGGTCTTTTTTGATATAGGGCTGAAGTGGCCAATGTCATGAAGGCAGTGAAAGGGTGGATTTGAAAGAATGACCCATAATTTGAAAAGACTCGCTACCTTTTTTTAATCTAATTCTCTGTGAATTTAATCATCAAAAAAAACTCACAGTAATACTTTTACTAATAAAACAATTGAATTCAGATAGCTAAATTCATATCCAACAAACTGTTCAACGGTGTTGTAGTACTCAGTCTTGGTCTCAAACCACTTTTTGATGGTCTCGCATTTGTACTCTGTCTTGTCTCTGTCTCAGATTTTGAGGACTCGTGATTTAGACCACAATATAGTCTAGCCATTACCTTCCTGTGCAATTAATCTTGATTAAAATCTCGCCTCACACAGTCTGGGCTTTCCCCTGTTTATTTGGATTCCCTCTGGTAAAATTTCTACTGTGCCAATCAAGTTGTGAAGGATGATGTTAATTTTCTGCACTGTTTTTGGAATTGTAGTCTGCCTTTAGTTTTAGCAATGGCAGCAGAGGTAGTGAATTAAGTCGTTCAATCCAAGTTGGCCAAATTTCCAAATATTGAATTAACATTAAAATCCGCCTCGTTCAACTCAGCACTTCTCTCTTCGCAGTGGTGGAGGCTGCTTAGAGCCCGCGCCATTTTCAGTAGGGTTCATAGCATCGATCTAGTGCTATGAGGCCTGTTTGACGCTCCTTCTACTGGCCTGGAAATCTACTGGCCCATCAGCCCCACTAAGACTTTTTTCCACCAGCCATCACTATCTTCTACCCAACAAACATAATGTTTGATTTCAACTACCAAACTAGTACCCCAATTTCTGCCTCAAAAGCATAAACCCAGGTTTGATGTTAAATAAATAACCCAGTCTGAAGTGATGGCTGGCTTAACAAACAGAACCTGTGGTACTCCCTTTGTGTATTGTTAACACATCTATCACAAAAGCACTGCCGCTTAGCATATAAATACAGCAAAACGAATCCATAACACCATAAATTCAACTCCAAACGCAGCTGAAGTTAGAGCAGTACCACCCACTGCTCCAGCCTTCAGAGACAGGCAGCTGAACCATTCTGTCAGAATTTGGCCTTGTAAAATGAGTAATGAACAATAAAAGCAGCGCGTAAAGTGCCACATTAAATTTCTCTATGTCTGCACAGTTTTTCTATGAACCAACAATGTCGTAACTGGACTGGTTCAATGTACCAACTATTCAAAAGGATCAGAGGGAGAGGCAACAAGACTGTGAGAACAAATTTCATTCTAGTGAGAATAAGTCCCCAATTAAGCAGAGCAAGAGCTATGTACAAAAAAATACTTCAAAGATTTTTCTGCATAAACTATAAAAAAAAAACAAAAAAAACAGCTCAGCCAAAGGAGAAGACACACTGAATGGAATTACATCAGCATTTCAATCACAGAATCCAGAATCCTAAAACAGGCATATGTTTAAAAAGAAATGCATTTCAAAAAATTTTGGGAAAGACAGTGTTTCACTGAAATCAGTTTATTTGCAGCGATCACTTTACCTTTCACCCTTGGCAAAGGTTTTCTGCTCTGTCGTTTAGTTGAAGTTTTACTTGCTATTGTATTTTGAACAAAGCAAATTTTATCCTAATCCATAGAGCCAGTAATTGGTTAACATTTTGGCAAATCAAGCACAACCATTCATCAATGCATTTCTGATTCATGTTATACCTCGATGTGCATCAGTGATATGTTCAGGACTACTCCCGTTCAGCACAACAAACATTTGCATTTTATATAAGTTTTCATTACATAGAAAATACTAAAGTCCTCGGATGTTGCTGCAGAATACACAAGTCACTGGAAACCTCCACCGAAGCAGCATTGTGTCTGATGTATTTGAATAAGACATGATGTCTTATTTTTGCTTCATCCCCCAACACAGACTGCTGGCAGGCAGGGGAGTTTTGACTGACCTCCTTTTTGCATTTCACATTTGGTGAAGTCAAACAATGAAAAAAACTGAGTCTTTGTGCAATTTAGATTGGAATGTATGAAGTAAATTACATATCAGTAAGTGATGTATTATTCATTTCAGACACATAGAACTGTGGTATTTTGGAAAAAGTAGCTTGGATACATTCAGTTTTGGCTTCCTGATGTTAAATTAAAGGAATAGTTGTATGTGAGTTTTATTTTTGGATAAACCTAAGTGTTCCTTTACATATCTATTTAGTCAGATGACAAGTCCAGTTGGACTTTCCGTAGCAAATAAAATAATTTTTGTTCTTTGAATGATTTTTGCTAGTTTGGTGTTATATTTTTGGGTTGTTCTAACTAAATGATTTTATTTTTCAGGATCGGGGCTTTTGGTGGCCTGCGTGTGCAAGCAGCCAGAGGGAGAGAAACGGGTAATGGTGAAGTATCATGGAGACAGTCACCGTTAGGTAGCCCATCGAGCATGGAGTTTTGCCTTCTCAGCCACGCATGAACAGCACCGCAGTGAACCAGTTCTGACTGTGGGTAAGTCATTTAAATACACATACAGTGTCTTGGAAAAGAATCCAAACCCCTTTTTCATAAAATAAATGAAATGAGTAAATGAAATACAAATTTAAGTCATAATTTTGCAAAAAGGCTGGACTTAGACCTGACTGAGCTTTGAGCAGTATCCAGTAGTAACAGGATGATGTTTTTTGTAGAATCTCGTAATCTCCATGTAAATCTGTACATAAGGTTACGTAACGCAACATAAAAAGTGGGGGCATCAAGACCTAAGCAGTGTCCCCATTAAATTATTATAGGCCATTTACAATACAAGCAGGCAATGTAACAGTAATAAAGTTTAGAAATTGATTGACTTTTACATTTTTGCTCATATATGATTAATTGGTTTTAAAAATTCACTGCATGTTAAAAAAATGCCAACGAAAAAAGTAACCAAAGGACAGCACAACACTGTATGAAAAGGCTGAAGCGTAAAATCTTGAATATGTGGAATGTGAAAAATGTGTTTATGCTTCCTCTGCCACAACGAAGCTATGATTTGAAAAGATGTTCTGTCCCTTTAGTTAATTAGTGAGTGTTCTCAAAACAACCGGTGGCATTGAAACTCTACCAGACTTAACGTTTGTCTTTAAACATTTTTTGATGTTTTGAACTCCACTATTAATAATTCTATTGTCAGAGCAGATGTAGGAACTTCTTCCAAATTCCTTTGGTTCAAGTCTTAATGAATTGTTTTAAAACTTACAAAAATGTGTTGAAAATATTTCTGCCTTAGTCATTGTGCTTACAGATTTTCCACAGAATAATTTTGTGTCATTTAAAATAATTATGTTTATTCTGGATTTATCTCTTTGCCTCTGAAGCTGACAAACCTTCAAAATGCCTTGCTGAAGGGTAAGAGGCACCTTACCCTTCAGCAAGGGTAAGGTGCCTCTTAAGGTTTAGACATTAATAATGTGTATATTTGCGAACTAATAGAATGAATATAATGACTGTACAATTTTGTGAAATCTTGGCATTCTGTCACCTTTCTCAGCAGAGGGAGCAGGATCAATGAGGGACATATGATAACTTGTTTCCTCATGAGCAAAACTTAATTAATACAGAAAAACATCTGTGTCTGCATTATGCTTACTTTTTTCTTTATTTCATTGAGCAGATCACTTAACTTCATATTTCCAGTTATGAAATATGAAGTTAAGTGATCTGGAGTTTAACTGGAGTTTATTTAAGCATCTGAGAAAACCAAACCCTGCGAGGAGTGACAGAGGTCTGTTGTCTTAAACTCAGTGTTAGTGAGCTTTGGAGAACAGGGAGAGAACATGTGAGGCTTTTCTCTCGCCACTTCCTCATAGTCTTCCTGGAGGAGACAGAGATGTCCCCAAAACCATGTGTTATTTCCACCAGGTTCCAGATTTACAGTGAATATCATAGTGGTTTATATGAATCTTTAAACAGTTATAATGTTTGGATTAGATGGGTTTTTTTTTTTTTACAGAGTAGCCAAAG
Organism: Girardinus metallicus; assembly: GCA_903067095.1. Taxonomy (NCBI): domain Eukaryota; kingdom Metazoa; phylum Chordata; class Actinopteri; order Cyprinodontiformes; family Poeciliidae; genus Girardinus; species Girardinus metallicus. The sequence goes on from CAEGAE010007728.1 coordinate 30,670, forward strand.
ATTATGTGGACTGGAATCTTTCTGCATGAAACAGACTGAGAATGGAAAAGTGTTTCCGGCTAAAGTAGCAAATAGAAAAGCAAGGTCTTTTAAAAATGAATGACATAGCATTCTCTTAAGCTGCAATAAAAAGTTCGCTTTTTATACTACTATACTTTTACACAACAGATTGATAATAGTGGTGCACTTCCTCCCACCTCCATTTCCATTCTACTTTCTTCAGCTTGTATGTAACTGCCTGATCTTCAGTTTAAAGGGTCTCAAAATAGCATTCACATTAGACAGAAGGGGAAAGCTTTGCTTTTGGCCTCACTCTGTCTAGCTATAGACATGTTGCATGTTGTTGTTTACATCCAGAAATTTTGCACTTGCCCACAAAGATGGAGGGCAAAAAGACTATTATTTAATTTGTCATCCATAGCTCTGCTAAATCCCTGTTCCTTATAAGATTTGAACCAGTTGAGTACTGAACCAGAGAGTCCTACCGAACTCTCCAGTCATTTCAGTAAAATGCCATGATCAACAGTGTCAAATGCTGCACTGTTTTGATATAGTAGCTATTTTGCTAAAAGAGTCAATGGTGATTGTACTTTCAAAGATAATAGATAACTTTAGCAGGCAGTGCTATCATTAAGGACGAGAGAACAGGTTAAGCTGTACCTACTTCCGCTGTCAGATGGAATCACGGAAATGTGATAAGTTTATCTTGTTCTTCAAGATAAACTTGCTGTAACTGATGGAGAATGACTTTGGGTGATGTTCATCAGTCCATCACCCAAAAGCTCTGATGATATTGAAGTGTGACAAACAAGCAAAAGCAGAAAAAAATCTGTTTGGGAGGAAAATACTTTTCCATGGTACACCCGTTTCTGGGAATGTGAACATTAATTATCCACCTTTTGCAATTTTCTCCTCATGATTTACCTTGAAGGCTTTGTGTTACAATGTACAGAGTAAAGATGTTTCGGTCTGTTTTTTATAATTTATTTATTTTTTTTCAGATAATCCAGAGCCAAACAACCAATCATTGAGATGCCGAAGAGAAGAGATATTCTTGCCATCGTGTTGATCGTGTTACCCTGGACTCTACTCATCACTGTTTGGCACCAAAGCGCAATAGCTCCACTCCTCGCTATCCGAAAGGGTACGTCAAACACCACACTTCACTGGCAATATCAGCATTGAAGTGGGTCCTTGAACCTAACACTGCACTTCAGGTTTTAGACAAAAGGCTGTTCATATGGAGGCACTCATCAGCCATGACCACAAGCTCCAGTACAACTCAATACCACTTATCTAGTGACTGTAAGTCTCAACACAGACAGTTGTGTACATGAACAGTGTAGAACAAAATAGCCGTGCAAACTTAGACAAGTATGTCCAACTGTCAGTCAGCTGATAGGAGCTGATTGCATAGCTGCATTTTATATGCATTTGTTTTTCTATTAATCAAATCTGCCCACTGCATATGAGTTTATACAATAATGTCCTCCTACAATGTGACCACCCACATGAGTCTTATCGTTCAGTCTCATAGAATATGTTGGGTCCACGTCTGGTATCGTGTTTGCGCTCCCGCCTGAGTCATTAACACCTACTGAGTGTCCTGATCATCTTCAGAGACCACTAACGAACTGTGTAAAATGTCAACTGCGATGCAGAGTAAACATCCAAATTAGAGCGACCTGAATCAATGAAGCTGTTTGCTTTCCACTCGTGGTGTCGAAGAGGGCATGTCGAGGGATTAACAAACAAGCCACATTCACTCAAATGATCCAAAACAGAAGATAATACACATGTATACTATCTGAGGTTGTTTGTTTTTGCAGGTTTTCTAACCATACTCAAAACAGTAATAATTTTATTAGATATGCGCTGGATGACATTAAATAAAGCGCCTTAAATAGTGTGCCTTCAGGAAAACATATAGCATTTTTAAAACGCTAAGAAAAGTTGGGTTAATTTATCTGCAGAGAATACAATGAAAAAAAATTAATTAATTTTTGTTTTGTTTCTTTACAATAATATCTGATGTAGTTTTTCCTGTAGGCTTCAAATTGTGTACTGCTTCAGAGAAAGGGTGCTGATCTTTTATTTTTATTTTGGCAGAGTGCTCCCTGGCAGCTCTGCTGAACATCTGGCTATCAGCAGGTTGTGCTAATCTTTATGCTGCAGAGAAATCTTGGAGTGTGAGCAGTGACAAATAATTTTTTTTAACTTTGGCACGACAATAACAAACAATGCTGATGATGCTATAATCATATTCTGTCCTGTACTGAAAGCTACACAGGTAAAGCTACACCAGCATTCAAAATAAGATTTAATCCAAAGAGACAGATTCATCTGTCAAAATAAGCCCTACCTTCGTCACCATGGAGATAATAAAACAGTGAGTCATATGAAGTCATATTTGCAGCATTAGTAAAAGAAATGTTAATTAGGGCATAAAACCTGTCCATTCGGAAGAGATGCTCAGCATGATATCTTCCACTCCACATGAACATTTTTTTCTCAGGCAAATATGTCAGCATGTTTTCAAACACAATCTGCAGCTTTTCTAGGCCTGCAAGTCACAGATGCAATTAAGATGCAACTTGTCACGAATTATGCTGTAAGGAACGTTTAAGAGCAGGCATAAATGACAGGCTCGGGCTGATTAAATAAAAAAATCAAACCTTTTAAATAGCAGATGACTGCAGAATATGAGCAAACGTCAACAGAGTCAAGGAAGAGGGGTGTAAACAGCAACACAATGGCCTGTCAATGAAGCAGTTTATTAGGCCTATAGATATTCTACAAAACAGACAAACGTGATATTTAACTAGCTAGTGGCAAAATGGCCAAGACATTTCATATTTTACGAGAACTCCTACACTGAGTTCTCCTACAGCTAATTTATCGGACATCCGATAAATCAGCCCTGATTTCCTTAATTTGGGAGATCTGTGATTGCCCAATAGTTCCACGTAAAACCGATCTTATTTACCTCTCCAAATGTCTAAAAATCAACCACTGTCCTCTTTTGCTCTGCTGTGAGAAAAGCTTGACTGACAAACCCACAAATCAAGCCATGTATTCATGTTTGTTGTTAGCAATAGTCACCCCACTGTTGCCAATTCAATGACATTCTGGCTATATTTAGCAACATTTAGTCAAAATCGGAATTGCTAAGTCAGCTTCATAAAGATCGGCAATCGGACAGAGAACTGCAATCGGTGCACCTCTACTACGAAGTCTTCATAGCTCCCTGCAACTGCAGCAGATCTGTTTTATATTTCCCAGACATATCAAAAGGGATACAAGAACAAACAACCCTGAGAGAGAGCACAAGTACTCTGTTCATGGGGAGTATGCTTTGGCCTTAAACCAGTTTGTTTTGGTGTTTCAAACGTCAGCTTTATTTATTTTTTTATTAAACTGACATCCACAGCTAATCACTGTGATTTTAAGATTTATCGAAAATGCACAATAGCGCTCCTGGTACATCAGCTGTTAAGCATCTAATTTCCTCATCAATCAAACAAAGCCTGAAGGTTTGAAAAATTATAAAGGAAAATCTGTACTAAAATAGCTATGTACTGGTATGAGATTCTCAAAGAGTGATATGGTTGAGTACAAACAACAGTTTCGCAAATAGTAACAGGCCAGCATCACTTGAAATGTACAGGGGGCAAGCTGGCTTTGAGGGTTGAGGGAGTGATGTAGTGATGACTTATGGTGTGTGCGACCAGCCAGTAGGATAAATGAGGATAAATGAGACTTGGAAATCTTCTCCTTCCTCCTCTTCTGCTTTTCCCTTCAGGGGTTGCTACATCAAGTCGTCTGCCTCCGTTAAGTCTTACCCTCTGCATCCTATTCCCTCACAACAACTACCTTCATGTCCTCTTTCGCCACATCCATAAATGTCCTTTTTGGTATTTCACTCAGCCTCCTGCCCAAGGGGTCCAAACTCAGCATCCTTCGATATAATCGTCGTCTCTCCTCTGAACAAATTCAGAAATAATTTCCAATGAGAACAGTAAGAATGTGACATATGATGTAAAAACCTTCGCCCAGGTTTTTGTTACAAAAAATGTAAATTAATCAAAATAAATAAACACCAATTGAACAGTTTGGGGAGTTTGTTAACTATGCACTGCACGACTTTGAAAACTCTCACCTGTGCTGAATGACACTATGTCATTATCACCGCTAACATTTAATTATTATTTTGATTTTGGCACACAGAATAAGTGAAAAATCAGGAATAAACAGCTGTTGAAGTCATAGTGAATTTCAACTCTGTTGAGATCTTTCCCAGTTGCTGGGAAAGATCTCAACAATCATAATCAGTCAGGCTATCTGACTGATTATCCAGTCAGATAGCCTTGACAGGATAATCGGTCAGGCTGTCTGCTCCGGTAGACAGCCTGCATTTGGCTGCTTAACATATTTCATTCATGGCTTGCCAACTATAGTTTTAAAGTGGCATTACTACAATGGAAGTGATAAGTGGTGCTCCTTTAGTATTAAGTTTGTGACCATCTATGTGATAATTGACCACAAATATTTTATGGTAAAATTATTGGTGTTAAATGTAACAGATCAGCTGATCAGAAGTGTGCAGCAACATGTAGGGGAGAGGCAGCATTATGCTCCTATATGGTCCTCACTTTCTCTGGGACTTTTATCTGAGATTTTAATCCTTAATAACTGGGTGATAGAAATTTCATAACATCAAAATTTTAAAATGTTGAAACGCAATAATACCAATAACTTTTTTGTCGCTGCACAGAACATGTCAATGAAATACAATAAATGACAACATAAAAAATTTATTATTGCCACTAAGATCTGTAATATGTAATATAAAATAATATCACCAGCATGTTCCATAACATAAGGGAAATACTGTCCCATCATCTGTCCCATAAGACAGATGATGTTAACACATTTTCAGGCTGTCCATTACCTCTGATCTAGACATCATACGAGGCTACGTCCTGCTTTATTCCTGTGCTATTTAATTGGACATCCAGGTTTACTACGTCCTTTTTCAGTCATCTCAAAAGATTATTTACTACAGTAAGTTCCAACATTTTTAGCTTCCCACTTACAGAGAAACACTAGCAGACACTTAAATATGTCTATTGCTATTGAAGTTGTAAAACACCATGAATCCAATGAAACAAGACTGGCAGCCTCAGCAGGCTTCTTACTAAATTTGAAAATATGCTCTCAGTACATCACTTTGTGTCCTAATTTTATTTGGAGAGATTATTGCAAGAGCCCCTTACTTGATGCTTCATGACTCATAAAGGGTGTGGGTGTCATTGGGATCCTGACCTCAACTTTGAGAACCACTGTTTTAGATAATTAGGAATCCTTGAAGGATGGCTTTTTAAGTAAATGTTTGCAGCATGTATATGTAGTGCCTCCTTTACCCTTACCCACTAGGATAGCACTCTGAGTTCAACTGTTTTAATTTACTTGACTTAGCAGACATTCTACTTAATTTTTTACATGTACACCAACCTCAATAACCAAGATTAAACAGATTTGTCTCAGGCCATACTGTCACGACATGGTGACAGTTTCAACAAATACTGTAGTTGTGTGTTTAAGTATTGTCAACAAGGTCTTCCATTTACATTGTCATTAAATGTTTTGTTAACTTTTACTTTTTTTTTTTTTTTACACAAAACATAATGTTGGTCAAGTTGGTCAACTTATGGATGCACTTTTAAAACTACACCAGCTGGTGATATTAAATGAAAACAGCCAAACAGAAATCAGGGTTGTTTACCAGTTCCCAAATGAAACCCCGTTGCCGGTCTGGTCGTCGACACTCGGAAGCGATGGGGCCAAATTCAATGAGACCCATTAAATTCAATGAGTCACAAAGAAGATGAGAGTACTCACTCAACCTTGGAATAGTTTCTGTGTCGGCATGTGTAACCTCCTGACATTATGCAGTATGGATCTAGTGAAGCTCAGCACAGGGGGTCAGGATGGCACGTTTCTGTCTCCCTCATTGCCAGAGGTGCGTTCAGACTTTCCTGTCACCTGAAGAGCTATCTTCTTTCTGCCACTGAGTAGGGACAAGCACAGAAAGACAGTAGAAGGCGCTGGAGCACCTGCCCTTTTTCCTCTGGACAAAACAGTGCCCTTGGGCGTAGAACAAGACAATACATGGCTATTGATTTGAAATAGATAGGCAAAGATGATGCACAAGCTGTGCCAAAAAGAAAAATAATCTCACATTACTAAGGCAGCTGGTGGTTCCATGTGCCACACAAGGTGCCCTTTTGTCCACTTGAGCACCTGCCCCCCCCCAACATGTCTGTACATTACACTGCCACCAAGTATCTTCCGGTAGGCTCACAAAAGCATGAAAGTCACTGAGTTCGCTAATTCCATGTTGCCAGAAGTGTAAACAGACATTTCGGAAGCCTGAAGCGCCATCTGGTTCGGCTGCGTCTCACTCCCACTTCGGTATAGTGTAGCAGCACATAAATTTCACTATAATGTTTTTAGCATGCCCCAGCTTCTTCTTCTTGATGTTTGGCTGTTCCACATTGAAGCATGTGCAATTGTGACCCAATTCAAACTTAAACTTTCAGCAATTTTTATTTTTTGTTTTTGCTCACTCCAATTTCGCCTTTCCGTCTCTCCTCGTTCCTCACTCATCCCATACTCGTGCTGCTGCTCCCTCCCCTCAGCCAATCAGAATTTAAAGTCATGCATCATTCATTTAAGCATCCAATCACTGAGAGGCAAAATAAAAGCCAATAAACAATTTTAGTTGCATCACATATGGAGCACGTTTTCTCACAGTACCTTTCAAATAAATCATATTAACAAAAGTAAATTAAGAGCCCTCTGCTGGACAAGTTACTACATAGGCTATAGACGTAGCAGCTCAAGTCAACTATAACTGTCAGAAAAATCCTATGTATGCCCTATCTGTTCAGAAATTGGTCAAAGATTTTCTCAGTTGCGGTAAATTATAGCAGGGCTATACGGCATAATTTCTTAAACGATGCCGTAAAAGGCAAAAGAATGGAGAGGGAGTCTGTGGTGGAGTCTGGACCCAAAGAAATTTTCAGTCCACATAGACTTGTTCTTATGATTACATTTGAATAAAATTCCAGAAGCAATGCTTTGGGAATAGCTGGTATCATGTTTCCCCTCCGTCGTTTCGCACTGTCTCCCTCTCCGCCATCTGTTTTGTCCTCTCACGGTGCCTGCTTTCACTTCTTGCAGCCTGTCACCACCTAGTAAAAGAGATCTTTATCATTCCAGAGAGGCTTGCGGTCCACCACCACCGACTCTCAGGTACACTTTACCCCCATTGGGTTTAAGTCACCTGAGGCAAATATTCAGAGCAGCTCAGGATTGCACTAATGCCTTACCTGCCTTCTTATGCCCATATCTGCAGATGAAGGCACCGAGGGCAGGAGGGAGGCTGGTGGTCAGGACTCCAAAGAATACTGTGCCTCAGATAAGGACATTGTGGAAGTGGTGAGGACAGAGTACGTGTACACGAGGCCTCCACCCTGGTCAGATGTGCTGCCCACGATTCACATCATCACTCCCACATACAGCCGGCCGGTGCAGAAGGCAGAGCTGACCCGTATCGCAAACACCTTCCTCCATGTCCCCAACTTGCACTGGATTCTGATAGAAGACTCGCAGAGGAGAACTCCTCTTGTCACAAGTCTCCTCCGAGAGACGGGGCTAAACTACACCCACCTCAATGTGGAGACTCCCAAGAACTTCAAGATACGAGGTGACACTCGTGACCCCAGGATTCCCAGAGGAACCATGCAGCGGAACCTGGCCCTGCGTTGGCTTAGGGAGACCTTCAAAAACAACAACAGCCAGCCGGGCATCGTCTACTTTGCAGACGATGACAACTCGTACAGCCTGGAGCTATTTGAGGAGGTAAATGCTGTTCTTAATCCTGCTACTCTATCGGTGTATATTCTGGTGTTTTTCACAAATAGTTATGAAATTTGAAATGCTGCACTTCAAATTTTGGTTAATGTCTTTGCATTTTTTGAGCATGGTTATGAATGGGTTTTTTTAATAACTTTTCTGTTTACAGATTGCTCTACCGAAAGAACCATGACGCAATTTCAGCATTGCCTTGCAGCTTGCTTTATTTTCAGTTGCCACAGGCAACTGAAAATAGTACAGATAACATAATGCAAGCAAAAACTGCTCAGTTTTTAAAAATCTTCACAGTGTATGAAGAAATATTAAAAATGTACTTTTGGTACTTTTGCCAACTCATGACTTTCGGTGTGTGGGAAGCTTCTGCACTGTGCGTTTCGCTGCAGATGAACCGGGTTAGTCAGAAAATGCAGTTGCGAAAAGTATTTCCAACATTTTTTTTTTATTATTAATTTGTTGTGTGGTTTAGCAAACTCAGTTTTCTGTGCAAGCTCACATGCTAGATTTGCTATGCTGTCTAAAGGGAATAATATGATTTCACAACCTGCATGTGTGAAAACGTGCAAAAATACATTTTACATTTGCATGATATATAAATTAAAGCTGCTTTGATGCAATTTTGCTTTTACACACATACACAGATATGACATTATTATGTTTCGGCCCATCATAGCATTAGCTGTAGATTTATATGCCTTTTTAATTTCAAACAATAATCCAATCTTTTTTAAGCTGAGTTGCCCGTTTTGCACGGGTTGACACAAGTAGCCCTACTTCTCAACTTCCATTTTAATTACCTGCGTAAGAAAATATACACCGTTTTAAATTTTATATGTTGCTTCAAAATTAGGGCATTGCACAAAGCATTTATTTCATAATGTTCACACTTCTTGTCCTAAAGATTTTACATGATCACTTTCATATGGAGTATATTTATAACATGTTGCTCAGCTGCCCATTCTCCTTTCTGTCAGACAATTCCTTAGCTCACAACAAGCCCAGTCAGGGATCTGAAGCTGCTGCCCGAGTGATGTCAGCACATGTAATCAGAACATCTCAAGCCATCCGTTTCGACATCAGTCGAATTACCTGAGCAGAAACAGTGTAGGTCCTGCAAGTATTAACCTCAAGTCTTGTTAGTTTTGCAGACGTTGTCTGTGGCAAATGGAGTGGCCGGTATTGATGGTGACTGTCATTACCTTTCTCTGGAAATCAGCCAAAGTGCTCTGCCTTCCTCCGAGATCCTCCATCACCTCCAACAAGCTTATTCAGAGGCCAAAGTTAAAACCCTGGGGGGCAACGACAGAGCTACGGCAGTGTGAAAATAGGAAAAAGGGAAAAATAAAAGGCGACAGCTGAATAGATGAAACTACTGTACAGTGTACTGAAATCCTGACAGGCATTAGCAGAGCAGATGTGGGTCCGTCACATCTGCAGGTGACTTATTAAGACTTGAAAAACTCGTATTTATACCGAAAGGTAATTTGCAAAGATTATAAGGTTGCATAAAACAGAATTAATCACACCTGGGCAAGTTAACTTAGAGCAAAACGTAATGAAACACTGCAAATCATGATTCCATTATAAACAGAGAAAGGAAATCACAGTTTCATAGTCTTAGTAAACTTTATCTCTGCTATCTAAAATGCTGATAGTCAGTGTTCCATTAAAGTTCTGAAGGTAGACAAATCCTACACACACAAAAAACTCAGTCTAATAGGAGTTTTATATGAAAAGCACTCTCAACCAGGTCCTCATGTTGCTGATCCTTTGAGTCTTACACTTCAGACATTATTGTCCCCAAGGGAAAATTATCTTCCACAAACGAGCCCCAGCACTCACATAGCCAATAAGACAATAACAACCAGAAGCTGCAATGCTAATTCAAAGTGTGCTAACTGTGTGCAAACCAGATATTGCTCATCTTCTAAATTTCAAATTACGTGCAGGAAAAAAAAAAAAACATTTATGAATTAAAAGTTTCAATTTACCAAATTTTAAAATAACTGACGAATGTTTGAATGGGAGGTTTACTCATGTTTGTATATGTTTATGTAAACTAGAATTTAATTTAAATTTATTTAAACTTAAATTCTGAAAGACAATAAGTTTGATTTTTAAAGACTGTGAGAACAATAACTAAACAAGTAATACTGCTAAGATTTTGAAGCAATGGAGAATGTTTTTATGCTGCTTTCATGAATGCACAACAAAATATTTAAATCCATCAATTGCAGCAACACAGACAATGATAAATATATTCTTGAACGGTCAGTCTTGTGAATACTTAATAAAAGAATAATTTATTCTCAGTTACAATGACGCATGCAAAGTTCTCCTCCAAAGCCTTATTTTTAATTCACTATTTAGTGTAACTGTAATGTTCTTGTTCCTTGTCACCATTTCACTTAGTAAGCAATCTTTAAAAATATCTAACATTCATGGAATAAAGGATGCATAAAAATTGAATTGATGCCGACTCCGCCCCCATGCGAAAGTAGAGCGAATCTCCAACAAACGATGGAATAATGGTGGAAGTAGGGAAACTCAATGCCTTACCCAAGACATTTGAGACATTTTGCCTTGTGAGCCAACACTGAGGCAAAACAACAAGCAAAAAAAAAATTCTCCAACGAGTCTTGCATCAGGTCTATAAGGTTATTTGTGTGAAACAACGGAGAAACGTTAAAGCCCAAGTCTTTCGCAGCCAGAGGAAGAATGTAGGGCACAAAGTCTCATTGGATGTGAGTGTGAAAGCTGTCAGACTATTTTCGCACGTACAAAGCGGGTAATGATTTCAATGATACAAGCTTGTGAAACTCTGCCTTCAGGAAAATACTTAAAAAATAAACACTAGCATAAAAAGGTTCTTAAATGTAAATACCGCAGCTAGTGTAGCACGTTTTCAAGCTGCCATAGTGCTACCATTGAAATTTACATACAATCAAGCATCTATCCTCACTTAGTCATCTTTGATTTGACTATCAGTAAGTGTCCTTATGACAATAGAAAGGGATATTTACTATCAGTTACCTTCTCGCAGACAGCATGTGGTAGGTGTTGATCACAGTTTCATTCAAGTGGACACGAGGTCTGCTGCGGGCCTGGATTCATCTCTTGCATTATTCCAGACTCCGTTTGGGTTTTGGAAATGTAACAAGTTAAATTCGGCCCTCTAAAGACTCTGGGTAACAGCAGTCAGGTTTGCATGTTCCCCGCTGACATGGTTGAACCATGATTTCCTATTATTTTCCTCAAAATCTTCATGACCGCAGCGTGTTAGCATTAGCAACCACTGACGAACCCCGGCAACGTTGTGGGAGGTTCACTTCCTCCAGACAGGTGCGTGTGCGATACAAATTGCGACCGCCGATTGGTCAATTGCTGACAAGCCCCGTGGAATGATTGACAGTTGGAGTCCTGTCAATTTTGAGACAACTTCCTATCTCCATTTTTAGAAAAGCCAAGGCTTTACGAATATAAATGTATGAATAGTGTTGAGAGAAAAACATGGGAAAAAAAAAAAAAAAACTCCTGCTCGTTTTCATTTCTCCCAAGTCCGCGGATCCACCAGACCTTCCCCGTTTTAGAACTGGAACCAAAGACAAGCCATCGCTGTTCAACTTTAACAATCATGACAATTTATTAAACAATGGACAACATAAAACACACGGAATGCATCGTATAACAGACAAACCGACCAGACAAACACAATTACCGGGGACATAGACGAATAAAATACGATTACAGAAAACAAGAAACATTATTTTTTTAAAGACTTTTTTGGCTCTAGTGGCCTTTATTTGAAAGTAGCTTGACAGGAAATTAGGGATTGCGAGAGAGAGAAGACGTGTGGCAAATACCGCCAGGCCGGGAATCGAACCTGCGACTACCAGCATGAGGACTAAAGCCTCCATATGTGGGTTGTGCTTTGCACGTGCGCCACCACAGCGCCCCACAAGAAACATTATAGACAGACTCTGAGAACCGCCATCGTTGTGACTTCCCTTTTCCGGGGTCCGACCTTTTTTCTCCGGACGGGGAGGGCTCCTCTGGGCTGTACGTAAATTAGGGGTGTGCCCCTAGCGGAGAGGAGTCTGCTTTAACTGTGGGAACTTTTGGCCAGTGCAAACCATGTAAAAGCTTCTATCAAATTTACAACTTGTCTTTAAATTCCTGAGTGAGACCGAGAGTTTTTATCTAAACATAAAGAGCATCTTTTCCCTCAGGGAGACAAATTTACTAGCCTCTTTCTGGGAGAACCTGAAGTCACAGAGAGTTTAAAACACATACTTTGACCCTGTAGATATGAATTCGCACACTAATTAGGGCTGTTTTTTAAAACATAAAATCTACAGACTATTATTTTACTTCAACTGATGGTGTTGTATCACAGAAATATTCTACTAATCCGAATATATTGATTGAAGCATGGATCTTAAATTTAAGTTTTAAACCTACTCATAACAATGCTGATTTTATTTAATATTTAAACATGTAATTAAATTTAAGGTTAACGTTCAACTCGGATAGTTAAGCTAATAATTCAAGCAATAGCAATGTAAAAGAAGAAACAAGCACAGCAATAACAACGAGTCACATCAAAACAAAGCACTCTTTTAATTTTAAATTAAAGACAAAATGATTATGGAGCTAACATTCTGAACAACCTTATCTTTGCCATTAATGGGGGAGCAAAGCGAGCATTACAAAATCTGCAGTCTATGTGTCAATATCCAGGAGAAGAAGTGTCCAAACCTTTTTCCAAGACGGTCAAAGTCATTTAGTGCAAAGGCCACAAAAATCATATATATTTTTTTAAATAAAAAAAAAGTAAATCTTTTATGATATTTTTTTTATACTCAAAAATATATTAAACAAAACAAGTTAAAAAACAGTTGTGTTTTTGTAGAAAATTGTTGATCCAAAGTATAAAAGGGTCTTGAATAAAAAAAAAAAGCATATAAAGGCTTATAATTTTAAACTTTTGGAGGGTCAATTCATTTAGTTTTTGGGCTAGGGTTTTTATTTGTCTCCTCTCAGCAACACGAATGTCTAGGCTTGCTGAATTTAGCCAAGTTTAATCACTGGGGAGTGGGGGATATTTAAATAATTGAAGTTTTAAACAGACAAAGTTTTTTATTGAGTCTAACAAAATAGCATGTCAGTTGGAAGTAAACTGAATATATTATGTTTTTGAAACAAAAAAAAGTTTGAGAAACTTTTATGAAAATCTTTCGTTTGGATAATAACCCACAGACTCCATAAATTAGAGCGGTGCATAGGGCAGTTTTCATTGTCTCCCAATATATCCTTAAGGACTGAACAATCCAGAAGTATAATTGGTTTTTATGTGTCTTTTCAACCAAAGGACTTTGTTTCTTTCTTCAGTCTAACATCTCAAACACAGTACTGTGTCTCTGTAGGCCCTTAGCAAACTGGAGCAGGAAACTGAGCTTAAATCCCAAGACTGGCATGCATTCGCAAAACTGGAGCAACACCACATAAGAAATTGTGTACAAACCCATCATATTCGCCTGAGTGAGGCAGGGGAAACTTGGTTGCATTTTCATTTGCTTGGCTGCCAGCAGAAGAGGGGATTTGTGTCAGTTTCACTCCGGCTGATATTCCCTCCAGAAGAAGCGAGCGGAACACTCATTTTCACATTTCCAGTGTGGATGGGAGAGTGACAAACCTCTTGACACCACCTGCAAGGGGCCTGATTTGTTGTTTCCTCTTGTTGTGAGGGAAGGCGTAAACATATCTGCAAGAGGAAGCTGGCAAGTGACGTCGCAGCCGGAAGACAGACGGATTTACTCCCTGCCAAAGAACGTTCATCCTTGAAACGGTGCGAGGAGATACAGTATGTGTAGCCGACAAAAGCAAGCTGGAGACCGAAAAGACAGAATAAGAGTGTGATGAGAGATGATGTTGGATAGAAAAATGTGACCAGTGGCAGAGGATATTTTTAGTCCAACCATGCACATAGACACATATACAATCCCAGTATTTCTTCAGTGTCACCATCACTTCCTAGAGCTCATTAGAACAGACTCAGCTACTTGTTTTTCCCAGGAGCTCACATCCACGAATCTCCCAAAGTTTTCTGCCGCTTCCTAATGTTCAAACTGTGCTCCTCCTAAATCACCTGACCTGAACGCTCAGCAGAAACGGACAAGATAGGAATGCATCCGACGTGCCTGCTTGCTCCATCAGTGCAGACAAGCACTGCATCTTACCAGTGACTGCAGAGGTACTTGAGCGGTATCGTTATTTCTGCTGCATTCAGTTTGACTAAATGCCTCTGCAATTTCTAAGTCCTCTTCCACTCTCATTATAAAAATGCACCTTTTATTACAGCTGCAGCTTTTTGTCAGAGTGGCAAGAACCCAAGGAGCAACAGACAAAGGAGAGGGCGGCAAAAGTGCTTGATCGTAGAAGATTAAAGGACCAAAAAAAAAAAAAAAAAAAGGGGGAAGTAAAAAGGAGGATGGTGCAGATCCACCTTAGAGAATCTTGTGAGCCAACCAGGAAGCTGACTCATTTTCTCTAATAGCTCTGCTCCTTTAAAGCCTCCTGGCTCTGCCCGTGTTTACTCCCTTTTAAGATGGCTGCGCCTCATTATCTTATTGTACGGCAGCCCTTGAACAGTGTGTCAGCTGCACCGGTACAGCAGCCCGGTCAATATTCACCATCTTTCAGAATGAATCATCTCCGTCCATGCTCTGCTGACTGAGGCTAAACTACTGTCTTCCTGTCATGTATGCTCCTTCAGATCACTAATGTGCTCTCTCTCTCTCTCTCACTCTTCCTCTCCTCCGGCTAGATGAGGTCGACTCGGAAAGTCTCGGTGTGGCCCGTGGCCTTCGTGGGCGGCCTGCGCTACGAGTCCCCCAAGGTAAACGCAGCCGGAAAGGTCTACGGCTGGAAGGCGGTGTTCGACCCCCACCGGCCATTTGCCATCGACATGGCTGGCTTCGCCATCAACCTGAAGCTCATCCTCTCCAAGCCACAGGCGTACTTTAAGCTCCGCGGGGTGAAGGGAGGCTACCAGGAGAGTAGCTTGCTCCGAGAACTTGTAACACTCAATGACCTGGAGCCAAAAGCTGCCAACTGCACTAAGGTAACCTATGATCACGAAAGTTCAGCAACTCAACTGAAACAGTTTAACTGTATTTGACACGGTGCAAAATCTGCAAAATAAGGTCCAGGGTGTAAATTGGTTTTGAGTTGGGAACTTCATTATTTATTTGTTTAGTGTACTCTGCTTTAATTAACATAAAGTATTAATCTTATAAAAATACTTTTATTTTAAATGCTTGGTGAATGTGGATTTAATTTAAATCTGCTGAAAATAATAATAATAATAAAAATCAAAATCAAGTAAGAGTGGCAAAATAATTTACACATACTCCCAGCTTCGGTTGCTGCATCTGAGTTTTAGCAAGTTGCGAAGCAATAAATATAGAGGCTTGCATGCCACTAGTGTCCTTTTAACGATGTGAACATTGTCAACCATGACCAAAACCACAAACAGGGTAGTTCTAAAAATATTTTATGTATTCTTCTAAAAAAAAAAACAAGCAATAGAAACATGATTTGATATGTTTGCACAAATGACAAAAAAAAGGGACATTTAAAATCTAACGCCTATCCCCAGTCTTTTAGAAATTGCTCTAAATGGCTGTGCTGACCATGATTTTTTTTTTAAATAAAGGTTATCCTATTAGCAGTGACAAAAGTTTTCTTGCAGCAACAGAGGACGCTGTGAATTTGTGTGCCGTCATTGCGGTCATTAAAACATCAAAACTTTATTTTTCAAAAAATCTGTTTTTGAACAGAGTTTTTATTGGTGCCTTTTTTTGATGACTCTGATAATAAACATGGAAAAATGGTTTTCAGCTGTACATACTTGCATTCCATATTCAGTACAAGTCACTGAGTGGCTTCCTTTAACTTTAAAGAAGCACAAGCACTGCCGAAGCACACAAATATTGACATGAGGCTCACAGTAATTAAAAACGACTGTTAATTTAACCTCGGTGGACCCCCAGTATTCACGGTGATTATTAGCAAATGCTAAAATATGCTAAAACTTGAGACTTCCTCTAGAAACACTTATATTTGTGTATTTTAAAGGTCAAAGCACAAAATATGGGTCTATATGTATTAACATGGAGCAGGCACGTGCAGAGAGGGGGTGTAGGGGGCTTGAGCCCCTGCCCCTTTTATCCTTGATGCCATCAGTGCAATACAGCATAGCTGTTGCTCGTTATAGAAAACTTTTTTTTTTTGGTTGCTAATCAAGCCACAACCAAACCTTTTCTATATATATTCTATATTCTGTCTGTTTGCAAAAAATGCATTTTATTCCCATAAGCACTTGGTGCAGATGGACTACTTTCTCTCCAGCTTTACCGCTCCCTCTTGCGGTTGTTGGTCTGGGTCACCTCGCTAAGCTTTCTCTCCGGGCAAAGGGGAGTCAGCCAGAGGCCTTCAGCAAGCCAGTCCTCATCACAAGCACCCCCACACACACAGACAAAGATAGAGAGGAGAAGAAAAGGGGGGGAAGGGAAGGGACGTACTCTCAGCCAGGTTTTCATCCTGCTCCTCTCCTGCCTTTCACAGGCCTAAATGAAAAGAGGGGATTCAGGGAACTGCTCACGGAACTGAATTGGACTCGGTGAAGGAGGCAGAGACGTCACACTGATTACAGATGAGTGCAGGAGATGGACAAAAAGGGTGGCAAAGATGGAGCAAAAGGGAGGGGGTGGGGGTTAAGTCGTGTATGTGCATGTCTTTTCCTTATAATCGTCCACTTCAGATGCGAGCGTCACAGTTACCCGCCTCCTCACTACACCTGAGCAGAGAGGGAGTGGGCTCCTGGCATGGCTCATGCATATTTCATGACTGCTGCCAAGGCAAGATGAAAGAAGGAAGGGTACCAACACAAAGGAGAGAAGAGGGAAATGAGCTTGACACTTTGAGTTTGTTTCCCTCCCCCTCCTCCCCCCTTTTCCTGCGTGTTTGTTCTGTCTCTGGGGCAAAAGCAAGCCAGCATGAAGGCTTTGGAGGATGTAATGGTATAAAAACGTATCCAGAAGAACTGGGGAGAAAACTGTAGCAATGCCACAAAGGGAAAAGTTTATACAACAAATAATTTAGAGCTGTCAGTCATTTGAAGGAAGCAATTATTCTGTGGTCAGAAGAGGACAAGCTGAAAAAAGGCTGTGCTAAATCTGTAAGAAAACCCTGTTTCAACACGGCCTCTTTTCACTCTGCAGGGTTCACGCTCAAGTAGCTCTTTACACATAGATAGGCCCCGTGGTGGTGAATGTACTGCTGGAGCAGCGTCCAGAATCGTCTGTAGTTGAAGAACATGTGGCTGAATCAGTGCATTAAGGGAACAGCATGTCACTAATGTTTCTGCCGTTTGTGTTTCCATGCTTTGTTTTTTGTTTGTTTGTTTTTTACCAGATACTCGTTTGGCATACAAGGACAGAGAAACCCGTCCTTGTGAATGAAGGGAAGAAAGGATTCACAGATCCGAACATGGAGATTTGATTGTACTTTCCTCAAACTCTGGTAAATATTCAGACTATGTGATGTATCAAACGGAGGAATTTTTTTTTTTTTCTTTGTCTAACTAATGTGCAGAAAGAGCATTTCCACCTTTATAGATTTCATCTTTTTTTTTTGCCACATTTTAATTTTGCCAATCTTTCAACAAATTCTATCAGATACAGATAACCTGAGCAAATGCAGCATCTTAATCATATTTACGTTTGGACTTTGACTAGGGTACTCTAAAACCATAATTTTGCTAATTTTTGTCAGGCAGTCAGAGGTGGACTTGCTCTTATGTCCAATCAGAACACAGAATATTTTCCCGGTAGTTTTGGGGATGGTATAGATGAGCAGATCCTTGTGTCCCGTTTTTGTCAGCAGTGGTTTTCAACTTTGAACTCTCCCATTGATACCATTTTCATCCAGAATCTGTCTCATTGTTGAGTTGGGAAGCTTGACATTAACTGAAGGCCTGTGGTGCTTTAGACATTATTCTAGGTATTTTTTATTTTACTTGGATGACCACTTAATGCTATATTGGAACAGAAATGTGCACAGATAGACCCTTTTCCTCCATACAAGTCTCACAAATGGCTGTGTGATCATTTTCTGACCATCACTAATTTTGTTTTTAATCTGCCCCTGAATTTCTATAGCTTGGGATAAGATGCGCTCCGTTTTGAGGTCTTTTTGCCTGCTTCCTGTTGTCAAGCAGGTTCTATTTAAGTGATTTCTTGATTCTAGTAGTTTGGCAAAAAATAAGGCATGGGTATGGCCGGTAAAATTCAAGTCAGCCTTTTGTAATTAGTCACAGATTTTTCAAACATTATAAGGGGCAAACACTTCTTCACAGCACTGCAGATACAGCACGAAAGGAACAGGTGTTTCGATGTTTTCTAATAAACTCTGCAGCAGCTGTAATAAATGTTCTTTTATTACAGCAGCTGCTCTCTGAAATAAAGAGGGTAATGGAGTTAAATTAAACATGAATGCTACTTCTCAGCTAACTAATTGTTTTGTTTTGCAGGTGGTGGGCCTTGCATCTGCGGTGGGGGGGAAACAGTCACGTTTTTATAGAACTGTTCAGCTGTGATCAAGTCTTAATTCTAGGGAAACAAAATGGAGGAATATGACATGGGTTAAAAATATTTTTCAAATATGGACCAAAAACATGTCAACTATATCATATCAAAGCACAGCAGGCAGAGGCAGCAGTCGTTCTTCGGATCTACCACTGAAGAGCAAAGAGGACAGATCTCTAGTGAGGTTTACCTGCACCTACTCTGGGGTTGGGTGGGACAGCACAATATGAAAAGCATACAGCCAGCAGACTGGAGCAAGCAAGCAGGTCTGAAAACTATCCTTCCTCCGCAAAGGATCTGAAAGAAATGGACCAGGATCTGCACATTGCACACAAACGGATGTGGTACACATCATCAGTGCTGGATTTAGAAAAAAAAAGAAAAAAAGTTGAGTTCACTTTCAGCAAGGAAGAAATGTTGTTTTAATAACTACAAATGTTTGCTGTAATTTAATTTAACTGGTTTAGGAGTTTTATGAACACTTGATCTGCTAGTTCACCTGTATTGACTCTTCTTTTCATGTCCTGTTGGGTTATCATTGTCAATTTTACACCATCATTAAAACTCATACATATACAGTGGGCCACATAGGCACGTACACTTAAAAGAGAAACTCAACCTTGGTGTTCAACTTGAGAAATATAGAAATCAAAAACTTAACACTTTTCTTAGCACTTAAAATTAACAAGGGGTTTTCTCTTGAGGAAGGGTTTATACATAGTAAACAAATATGAGACCAATCAGAGGCCTGGGGGAAAATGCACTGAATTATTGTATTTATGTGTGAATGCAAAACTATTAAATTATTGAAACTGAAACTCATTTACTGTCTGCACTCGTCTTACAGAATACTGGTGGAATGTGTGATACTTTATTAAGAGAACATTTAGTTTGCGGCACCTTCAAAATGAAGAATCTTTCATTCAAGCTCAGATTCCTAAATGTCAACTCCTACAGAGGCCCAAAAGTGTCACATTGAAATTCATTTATTAGATGTGGAGAGGAAAAACATACCTTACTAAATACATAATTAAGAAAATGTCATTAATTACCTAATGATTTTGTGCTGCAGTGCAAAATGAATATAGTTTTTCTCTTCTTTCTTCATGCCCGTCAGTCCGCAGATATTCTGAAGCTGACTGATTTGGTCTGAAGGAAATTCTTTCACACACATGGACTCTCTTCGGTTAGCTATCCATCTCATTGCTGTAACAAATGACGATTTTCCTGATTTATGTGCACAACTTCCAGACCATTATTCTTGCATATAAACAAAATATCTCTCGCAGGGTAAATAGAGATAAAAAAACATGTGAGAAACCCACCTTTAACAAATTAAACAGTCTTTCATAGCAGAACCATTATCATTTAATTCACAGAGTGAGCGTCCACTATCTTACCTAGTTTAATGCTACAGCAGCACCACCAGGAACAGGCTGGATGTTTACACCTCCAGAAAGTTTTTTAAGCAGTCTAGATAGGAGCCACTCATAATTTTGGGGGTGTTAGGATTTCAGAAGATTTGCCTTGGTATGCTTCTATGGCTGGAATAGAAATTTTGGTTAATTAAAATAAAAAATTCCTTATGTTTTTTAAAAGGAAACCTAGTCTTTGTAAGGTCATGTTATCTATTCACTAATGTGCTGATCCGATGCAGCTATTTAAAAATATGTCAGTGATTCTGAAATACTGAAGCTCTTCTCATTTTTTACTGTCCAAATTCTGGAATCTGGTAACATTTGAATGTGGGACTGAGAGTGAATGACCGATATCCAAAGTGTCTTTATGAACAGCAGACAAGCAAGTAAACATTACAAAACAAATAAGTATTGCTGCTAATCAAATATGGCCTTTTGCTAAATTAGAATTCATTCACCACTAAAGTCTTATTGGTAATCACAATGACAATTCAGACTACTTTATAATACATCGCAGTACATTCACAAATTTAATCATGACCCATTTAGGTAAATTTTGTAGACGTCTTTATGTATTACTTTGTGGCACTTTTGGTCCTCCATTTATCTAAATCCTGTTATTTTATTTTGTCTGGGCACATCAAATCTGCGTCAGATATTGGCTAAATGCCATTGTCTATGAATATTAAAAATAAAAAAATTAAGAAGCATCAGAAAACAAGTTCAAAAAAAAAAAGCATAAACATTAATGCATGGCCCTGAAAATGTGATATACATAAAACATTTTTGAACATTCAGCTCTGAAGTCAATGTAGGCAAATGAAAAGCACAAAAAATGTTTTATTTATTTCTTCGCCTGGTTGCAATGTGGATCCAGTATCTTTAGTACAGCTGGTAGTATCTGATGCATTATTACGTAGCCTCATGTCAAACATTAACTGGACCACCGAGGAGAGTATCTGCAGCCCTAACGATAGACATCAGTAGTAATCACGCAGTACAGCTGATCATTTTTACAAAGTTATTCCACACCTAATAATATAATGGAATCTCTCCTCTGCTTGACAGATCATCCATCTGCAATACCCAGTGGTGGTC
Source organism: Girardinus metallicus (assembly GCA_903067095.1). Classification (NCBI taxonomy): domain Eukaryota; kingdom Metazoa; phylum Chordata; class Actinopteri; order Cyprinodontiformes; family Poeciliidae; genus Girardinus; species Girardinus metallicus. Next base: position 51,773 of record CAEGAE010007728.1, read on the forward strand.
CTTATCTATTGCTGTCCCGCTGTAGAAACTGGAGATAATTTAAACACTAAGCCTCAGTGCTTTGCCTGACTCCTTCTGTGCAGCTCCCTAACTTATGAAACAGAATGTAAGGTTAACTGCTGCACAATACTAAAAAATAAAAAATAAAAAGGAAGACAAACATAACCAGATGTTATTCTAAAGCTCAGCAAGAGAATCCAAGTTATTACACATTTTACTTGGTACTGATTAGATGCACATGCAGAAAAATGGCTGTATCTCTCTCACCACGCTGGGCTGCTTTCATTGACCGCATGATATTACCCCAGCGCAGGGATTAGCCATGAACATCACCAGCTACCCTTCAGTTATTTATTCAGTGTCAAAATTTAATATATTTATTTATATATTTATTTCAAGTTTGGATGTGCAATTTAATTACAGCAGCTGCTGTTTTTTTTTTAAATCTCTCTAGAAAAGCACGCTCTCACACAGCATACATGGATTATGTAGATCGTTAAACAGGATGGTGGCACAACGCTGATAATCATGTTCCACCTGAATGCGTTTCTTATGAAAGAATCCACCTGAAGTGTTTGGCACCAAAACAAAACAATACTTGTGGTCTGAAGTGGAAAAATGCCAGGGTGTATAGAAACATAATGACAACAGGTGTTGCTTGTTCCCCCCTGACCAAGATTCAGGGGGAAAGTAAATTACTGTTCTTGTTTTCTGGATATTGCTTTTGTCAAGGTGCAGACTGACTAACGATACTGCAGTGTACAGATCAGCATGTGGTCGGACTGGTTGAATACGGTTATGTGATGTAATTTTGTGTGTTGTGTCATAGAGCAGCAGAACAATTGAAAGGGCTTCACCTCGAACATGATGTTACAAAATCTCTTCACATCTGATTCTTTTTTTTTTTATTAACAATCACTGCATAAAGCAATAGTTTACTTAACCAGCCTTCCCACAGCAAACACCAACATCCTCTAAGGCACAATACACTTTACACATAGTCTTTTTTTATCATCTCCACGTCACCTGTTCTCATTCACTTTTTATGCATGTAACTCTTAAGGTTGTTTATTTGCCACAGCAGCTCTCTCAGACAAATGTTAGTTGAATCGAGAAAAATAAATAACTGAGAAAAAACTCATGTAGCCCAGAGTGTTGTTTCCAGAAGATGTGGGGGGTTTTAACCAAACTGTATGTATTTCTGTCCCAAGGAGTCATTCCTTTAGGGCTGCAGATTTAAAATAGGTTACTCATCCAAAAAAGCACGTTGAACTGTATGAACTGTAGTTTTTTACAACACAGAGATAGCGAATCTGAATTGTCATCTAGTATTTGTCACTTCATTACTTATTAACTAAAGTACTTTTTGCATCTGTTTAATTAATAATAATATAAAAGGTGCTGCAGGTAATACAGTGGATTCCAAATATATTCATTACCTGAGAATTTTTTCCCATTTCTTTCTCACACTAAAACCACAAACTTTGACAAATTTTACAGGGATTTTTTTGTGTTGGACTGACACAAAATTGTACGTTGTGAAGTGAAAGGAAAAAGATATGAGGTTTTCCAGTAAAACTGTTGAGTCTATATGTGGTACGATCCCTTTGGTCCTAGATTTGGACATCTCACAGAGCACGGTCCAATCCATCACCTGAATACGCTGCTGCTGTTAAAAGGTTCTACAAAGTATTTACTCAGTATGGCATGAAAACAAAAACATGCCATATTTTTTGCAAACTCATTGGGCCAAAAAAAAAAAAACACGTATTATTAATTTTCTTCCACTTTACAACTGTACACTACTGTTTTCAAATAAAATCCCAACAAAATACAATAAAAGTTTATGCTTCAGAGGTGTGAGTACTTTTTTTAAAAGCACTGTAAGGCAGTCGGAATCAGACGGATATCTAAAGGGTTTTTTAGCCAAAAACAACCGCAGCAAAAATATTTCAAGAAACGAGCATTATGGTGTAAGGTTTACAAAAAAAAAAAAAAAAAAAAAAAACATCCTCAAAGCGATTCTGTAACCCTGATTTCTCTGCAGAGGCTTTCAGAGCATCATCAAAGGATGAGGCAGGAAAGGATGGAGAAAAAATAAATAGCTCACAAGCTTCCCTGGCCTTGGTTACAAACAGAGGGCAAACCAGACCTTATTGATTTATCTTTTCAACAAAAAGCAAATGATACCTATCAACTAAATATAACAACATGCCATGAATGTGATCGGTAAGACAAACTAGGAAAATCAATTAAAAGTTTTCTTGACACGTTGGTGCTGCTGACCAGGGCAGGCGGTCCAGATCCATGTAAACATAACAACAGCAATCGTGTCTGCTCTGCTCATGCTTCCTTAGCATACGCTCTCCTCTTATCCTCACTGGACATCAACAGTCATGCCATAGTCAGGGCTGCTGGTGAACTGGAGTCTACCATCTGCTTCCTGCTCTTCAAACACCATAACCTATAACAGCATAGGGAAAAGAAGCTCAACCAAGATCATGAAAGGATAGTGAAAGTGGGTGGTTTTGTGTTAATGTAAGCACATTCTTAAAAAGAATTAGGAAGTAAGATGGACAAAGACTGGGAAACAGCACCAGTCACCTAAGGCATTTACGAGAAAGTACATAGTAGTAAACATAAAAACTATTCAAAATACTAAGCATGTTTTCCTTCTGTAAACATGCTGTTTGTATTTAGCAAGAAATTAAAACCATAATTATGCAAACATAAATTCATAGATCAATTATTTGCTTTTTTCTAAATCATTGTCAACTGAATAGCTTGCAGACAGAACACTGTTAAAATGACATGTTTTTAGGTCACAAAAAGCTCACATATTAATCATATATTTTAGAACTTTATCCACCTTTAAGGTGTCATATTACAAAATGTCCAGCTGAAAAATAATCTAACAAATCTGTTTAGGAGCATTTTCACTTGAAATTAGCAACAACCAGAGTTGAACACTAAAAAAACAGAGCTTTGTTGAAATATCTCTTAATTTAATTCCTCAATTTATCTCCTGGATATACGACTGTCATCAGATCCACTTGGCTGTCATCAATTGTATCTGATTTATTGTAAATGAAGTCCAGCTGTCCTTATACACCAAAACCTGAATTTTTGGGTAAAAACAACAAATTAGGAACAGAACATCAAATCCACAGTCACACATGGTGGTGGTAGCTCCATGCTGTGGCATGCCAGTCAGCTTGGCTTAAACCCTTAAAGTGGATACCAGAAAGCTCAAGGTAAATTTCACATTTTAGCATCACTGTGAACATTTGACAAAAAATAAAAAAATAAAAAAAAATTCTTCAATGTTTGGAGAAAATGAAGCTTTTGAATTACATACAAAGAGGACAGAAGTAAAACTGACAGGAGATTTGTGACATATTCTGCATAATCTGATGATATTCTGAACTTTCACAAGACAGTTAGCTAATAGTGGAAATTCAAGATGTGGGATGCCAATAGACTGCAAAAAAGAAAAATTCTACAAAAAGATGGCGTAATCAAGTATTAGCTAAAGTCTGAGCACAGTTATGCAGCCACTTATTTGGCTTGTTGTGTTCTATTTCTCCCCCAAACAGTTTTCAGTTTGATCGTATAGAGCAAATGTGAAATTATACATAAAAAAACGTTTTGAGTTGATTTATCATGACCTTGTTTATATGTCACTAAGAACTGACTCCTTATATCCCATGTAATGTGCTGCTATTTCAGGAATATCTTGAGAAGCTGTCACCAGAAATGTCATGAACCAGTTTTGGGTAAAAATATACAGACTGCATAAGTAGTGCGCATTTTTTGCTATATGGTTTTACATGTTAATCTAATAAAATAATAAATGCCCTTCAAGTCATTTGTTATGTCAAATAGTTAACTTCATAAAAGGCAAACTCTGTTACAAAACTCAACCTTGTCAAGCTGGCCTTGTGTTTAGTGGCTTAGGAAGATTGGCAGCTTTAAGTACACGATGCTCCAGCGTCACCTCCTGGATTCCTGATACTTTTTCTATACACACTTTGCCCGTAAAGAAAAGGCTGCCACGTTTTTTTGAAATATGTTTTAAAAAAAAAAAAAATCCATTGCATGAGTGTCACAACTCTGAGACAAAATGTACACCATAGGGGTAGGGTCAACGGTGCAGCAATGACCCAACTTTATCACTACTCAATCCCACGTTCCACTATCCAGATGCTCGGCCCGCACAGATAAAGACTCCCTACGTTCTGCATGTCCAATGAAAGAAGGGGCTCAAACTTATGGCAGGACCACCTAACTTTTGATTAATTAAGCTAAGTATTCAGCACCATGGATGAACTTTAATACACAGAGTGTCAGTTAATTCTTAAATATATATTTAAAAAACTCAACAGAAATGGTTGACCCTTTCCTGATGCAGTAAATATGTCACACACATAATCGGACTAGAAGCTTAATTTTTTTTTTATGTTTAGATGAATGTAAGGTTATCAGTTTGATCTCCCAACATACATGGCAAGATATGTAAGAACAGATAAGAAAAAAATATCTTTCATAACATTTTTCATATGCTGCAGTATACTGTAGTGTACGAGTGTATATTACAAAGTACCTGGTTGTCTCCTCTGTGAAGCCAGGGCCCTGGGACATAAAGTGTTTGTTGCGGTCCAATAGACGAATATCGTCCCAAATTCCTGCCATTTATAAACACAACCCCTTTGGTCCATCCCTGTGAAATGAGGTTACAAATCAGAACGCAAACATAAACAGTCCAAAGTGTTATTTTTGTTATGTCTCCTTAGTCCCATTCTTTCTGAGAATATATTAAGATTCAAAGAGACCCTGTAAATATTTTAGAACCCACGAGAGATTTTGTGGGTAAAAACAAAACATCACGAGGAATTTATGGGAAGACTCAGAAATCCCAAAAAGGGTAAAGCAAAATTTTTTAGATAAATTAATCCAGCGAGGTAGAACTCAATGTAGACACATTTCTCTAGATTGTGTGTAGTTACAGAAATGAACTGTAATCTTATTTTTAATGTAGACGTATTTTACAGTGCATTTCAGTGTAATCATTAAGGCACAAGGAAGATGGCAGTTGACTCTTCTGTATTTTATCAAATTAACATGTAATTGATTGTTCAACTAAATAGGTGTCTTACTGCTATTTATAACCCAGGACTGCTCCTTTTTGAGTTAAGATGAGGATATATGAACAGGATTTCCAAGCATGTTTTAACTTGTTACGTTTTTGACTCCAAGCCCCAACTTACAGGAAGTTTGATGAAGGTGTCTTTAGGAGAGCTGTTCACGTAAAGTTTGCCCTGAAAAAAGGCTGGGAATGAGGGCTGCTGCTGCATAGGCACCCAGGAACCTGTAGACTGAAGGCTGTGAGGGGAGAAAAACAGATGCATTCACTTGCACTTTTACCTAAAATAATATATGACAATATTTAGTACAATTTGGTTGTTTGTGAGCCAGCATGATATTCTGTCTATCATAGAATATTTATTGGCCTGCAGTGAATGCCAAGTGAAAGTTTGGAAATGGATTCAGGGAAAGTATTCATATTCAACAAGACTCTCGGTTATGCTTCACCTCTGAGCAAATTCAAAAGGCAGTCATAATAGAAAACCAACAGTTCTTCCTGAAGTAGGAATTTCTAGTGTTCGATTATAAGGGGCTTCAGGCCTTGACATTTCAGAATGGTACTGACACACGCAGACACACACATTCACAAAAAAGAAAAAGAAAAAGAAAAACATCTGCACCAAAGGAGACTAATAGTGGCTTTAAAACCAAGCACATCCACAATTTGTGTTCTATTAGCTTTAATTTTACAATTTGGAGGAAAGCATCCATGTTGTTATTGTTGTCATTATTATCCAAGCAGAAATGTATTAAACATACAGTAAAGAAACAGAATTCTCATGTAAACTGTGTGGTAATGTAGAGGGGTGCATTCTGTTATTGCAATACTGAAATATTAATGAGGGAATAAGACTTGAGCCTTGGGGTGAATTTATTCTTGCATAATTCACCTGAAAATCTCAACCCTAATGCTTCCAACTATTAACATTATCAGATGTAATGACTGTTGTGAGATGTATAGTACACTTAATAATGCCCTCCATACTCAACAACAATAGAAAATACACATTTAGATGCTTTTAGGAAGCGGAGTTGCTAAACAAATATAGACGTGGCTTGATTTAAATTAACCAGACATCTGCTTTAGGGATTCCTTCTCTATGGTCTGTCTCTGGCTTAGAAGGCAAATAAAAAAAACAAGGTAATAACTTCCTCATACTACAAATGATGCCCTCCAAATTCTTGTGAGAATGCTCAAAGGTGAAAACAATCAAAAGAATTCCCCCAATTCCAGCATGATGAGAACATCTAAGTAAAGAACATGGTAACTTGTTTCCTGGATCACTCTAAAATTATCTACCAGCACACTGCCTTACAGATTGTTTGATAATGCAACAACAGATCTCTTGGTTATCTTGCATTGAAACTCAGAGATTCAAGTTAAAAAGTTTAACTTCGCAACTATTTTAATCCAGCTTCTATTACTCCATCTTGCATTTGTGATTTTAATCTGTTTTGTCATAGTTGTATAGTTAAGTATGTAAAAAAGATTTTGCCACTCAGTATGAAAAGAAAATACTAAATACACTTTTAATATCTTTGTAATTGTAGTGAAATATAACCAGTGTAAAACAGATCAAATAAATAAAATATGTGCAATAGTATCAGGTGCCTAATCCTAGCAGGAGTTCAGTTAAAGTTGGCAGAGAGGCTTTGAGTAATCTCTGTTCAGAGCTCTGTTCCTGAGGCAATTCTGAAACAGACCCTATAGACCGCTGACAGGAATGCTCTAATGACACTTTCAGTTCCCCTCACAATCATCTGCTATATTGCAACTGGAGCTAAAAGCCAAGACGTTGCATGTCAGCAAACTCGCCAATACATCTCTGCATTCTGTTGTGAGAATGCTGGCTGGTAATGGCACTGGTTTCTCTTTTGTTTATTCTTAGATATGATTTAGCCATGATGGGCAACAAAGATTAAAGAACAGCATAAGCAGGATCAGTCCTGTGACTTATTGATTACAAGCCTGTCAGTTTTGCATGCAACAACACTAAGAACTCGTATTATACTCAATCTATAAAACCATTAAGCAACAAATAAAAAGAGGGGCATACAAATTTGACCCATAAATGTGAATCATGCATCTTGCCTCAATGCTGAAATCACTGAGGTAATCATTGGGGTTGATAACTCAAGAGGGTTTAAAAAGTAAATGTGTTTTATTTTGTGAATTTTGACATTTTCGTTGCCTCTGTAATCATACTAATTGGAGACAAAATGTGCTGGGATGAATGAGAGGATGGCAGCCGTAGTGAAAAAGAAACAAAAACATAAGGAGCAATAGAAGTGTAATGAAAGACACAAACCTGTTTACAAAGCCTGGTTTCATATCCAGACAATGAATAATGAAGCCTCGGAGGACGTTCGAGTTTAACTCAACATCACCAACAAGACCTGAAAATATGAGTCAATGCCATTTTCAGCTTCTTCAAAAAAAATATGGCGTGTAGTTGATTATATTCAAGATTTCTTGAAAATCTTGCTTCCACTTGAACATCTCTAAAATCATCAGCTTTTTGATGTTTTTGTACCTTTGCGCTGTTCATCCAGAGTCGCCCCATAATTCACCCTTCCACAGTTCTCCACCAGCAAGCCCAGAGTTCTGCTTCCCTTCAGTATAAACATACATAAAACATGAGCTGCATTCAAGGAAACTGCAGCAGTTTACAAAAAAAACACAGAAAAATATAGAAAACGGGCAAGCTCTTATGAAATTTTAAGCAAGATCTTTCTAAGAAAGATTGCAGATTTTGTCAAATATTTTTGCGAAATAAATACTTAGAAGACGATTTGCTGCTGGCTTCACACTTGCACTTTGCTGCCAGAAAACATCTATCAGTATCCCCTGAAGCGTTCACATGCTGCAGGTTGTTAAATATTAAAAACTTTATCTCTCTGAAACAGCACACAGGGTCTAAAATATATACAGAAGGACACAAAAACTCAGTACCTTCCCATCAGGTATTACAAGTTCCTGCACCTTATAGTCCAAAACACCAACGTATTGTTTGTCCACAAAAACCTAGAACAATGAGGACAAAAAAATCCATATTTAGAAAGCCAGAAAGAGCTACATAAAAAAAACAGCCAACAGCTTAAATCACAAATGAATAGAAAATGTGCGGGAAACACTCATGGAGCAATTATTCCAAAATAAAACCATTACTTTAATTAGGTTGAAACTCTACAAGCTAATCAGTGGTGTGAACTTCACAAAGTAATACTGCAGCTTCCTCTGAACAAGTGCTCTAATAAACAAGAGTAAAATGTGTTCGATCCATTGTTCTCACCAGTGCTCTGTCTCTGATGCTGTTCTTTGAGTTGAGAGATCCTCCGCTGGTGATGACCGTCTCATACAGCGTGTAGCCATAGGACTGGCCGTTGTTGTTGTTGACAGGGAGGTTTTCCATGTTTATTGGCCTCTCAGATTTGAAAGGCTGCAGAGTATGCAAAAGCATAACCATAGAGTCAAACAAACGACAATTCAAACGAGTAAAATTGAGCTGCAGAAATTCTTGTTTACATAGATTTACACATGGTTTAAAGTGTCTACTTAAACTGGGCTCTAATTGAAACAGGATTCACTCTCAGAGTACGTGTTCTCGTTTTCCTCTTTGCAGCGTAACTTCCTCTGAAGTCATGGTTTTTACTAAAACTTCAAACTAAGAGGAGGGGCTTCATGTTCAAAGACTGCAAACATATAAAAACTTCAGATGTGTCAAGAAGAACTGACAGTGGAAAAGTGTATATTCCTTTGCCTCACATTTCTTTAGTCATTTGTTTGCTGGCGACCCCTAGAGGCTGGGCTGGAAAATTATTATTGTACACACCTGCAAAACAAGACACAACTTCTACTCTATGCACCTTACCATTGCAAAGTCAATTGGACTATTAGACTATCTGGAATATGATGTTTGCCAGCTAATTAATTTCAAGTGTCAGAGGTATACCTTGCAGGGAGTTTTGGGACTCACAAAAATAAGAGAGAAAAATGAGGATTTGTCACACTTTTTATCACAATTTTTGATATTTACTTTTTAATGGTATTTATTTTGTCAAAAATATGACAAATGTAGAGCATGTGACAAATGATGCAGAACATATTTTTAGCAGCAGTGGCATTATTATTCTTTATAATAATAATAATCAACATCATCATCATAAAAATAACAATGTAGTAAAGTGAAAATAGTGCAGTGCCAATTGTTTTGGCAATGTGCTCAGACACAGCAAGGAGCAGTGTACTGCTTGTACCCATACAGCTGCCAACCACACTGGGGTTCCTATAGCAGCAGGGTTATTTCAGAGGGAGCTGGGAGACTGAAAGGGAATGTGCCAGTCAACCCTGAGCCAAGCCATGCCAGCTGTGCTATATGAAATAATGCAAATCAGCCAGGTTTGTCAAATTTCCACACACTACAGTTAAACGAGGCGAGATTAAAAAGCAAATTTCAGTGACAACCACTTCTTTCTAATTCAATTAGTGGCTTGGATTGCAAATATAAATATACATATAGCTAAAAACAGCATTATGAAATGAATTTGTTTTAGTTAACAGGAAGCCATTTCATTCAATGTACAAATTTCCCATGATACACAAATGCAATTAACCAACTTTGGTTTTGTGGCCCTATTTTTGATCTAATAATGAGCATGGTTTGGGAAAGACTGCAAGTTGGCATAGTGTGGGTATGGTGATTGTTCAAATAATAAGCCCATTCAATGCCCCCCGCATGTTCAAAGTGTACCAATAGATATTTCATCTTTCAGAAGGAAGTAAGTCTTCATACAGATTTTTTACTAAGCAACCTTGTCCTTCATATCTTTGGGAAGAACATTATGCATGTCCAACAAGCTAATCTAAACACTACCAGCTACAACACACTTCACCACACACCTCCAAACACACACCTAGATAAAATATTAGACTCACAACGGCCTACTCTATAACTGGAGAGAAACCACTCCTTTTAAACAAGGGTGTGTGGCTGGTCAGGGGCAAAGTAATTGGCATCTCATAGGGAGCAAATTATTGCGATGGAGACTGAATAATTAATGGAGTTAGAGTCACCAGAGGTGCTACACCTGGCTTGAATATAAATGCCTGTAAGGGGACATGGCTAAGCTAGTGGACATACAAGTGGGAAGAGAATAGGACATGGTTCAAAGGGGATATTCCACCAATTGTTTTGTTTTCCATCTTTTTTTGGCAAGGGGGCACTCAAGGTTTTTATCACACTATTTCAACAGCAGGTTACTTTACAATCATAAAGCTTCAGATGGTGGAATAATACTGGTTCCCATGAAGGCCACCTTACCAGTATAACTTATGAGAAATGTTTTGGTCGGGCCTTGAAGTCAGACTGTCTCATATAAGTTTTAAAAGCAAATTTAAAGTTAATCTGAATAAAATGATCCCATATCAGAAAGACAGATTTCAAAAGTGACTATACATCAAATATCTGCCTGACTTAGTCAGTACAAATAGAAAAAAAAAAAACACAAACTGCTGACAATGTGTAAATAATTTCAAAATTAATTTATATTTTATTACCAAAACACAATTTCACATTTAAATTTCACTGTAATACCATTAATAAAAATCCAATTATAGTGACTCACAAGTCCATGTCTGTTTTCTACTGGCCCCAAGGCTGGAGGAAGACCCAAGCTTATTTTACCACCCGAGTGAAGAGGATGGCAAGGGAGATTAATTTTTATTTATTTTTTTAATCTGCCAAGTACAAGCTAACTGCAGCAAAGTGTGGCAGCTAGGGGTCACCAATACTCTAAAAGCACTATCAGTCCTTATCTACCAGGCAGCCAGTTGTTTAATAGGTGTGAATAAAAGTTGACACTTATTTAGTGAATTAAACCTCACAAAATTATGTCTCGGACATAATGACATTTTCTGGGATTTAATATCTGACCCTTTTTGTAGATTGTATGACATGATATGAGTACAGTATCAGAGTTTTCAGATTAAACTAAGGTTGGTTTTTTCAGCAACTAACAAACCAACTGGTTCTAGAATAAAATGAAGGATTAGTATGAGGAAAAGCAGCGCATGCCATGAGCAGGTGGACTTTTTTGTCTTTCAAAATGTTCACAAATGTTTAGAAATGTTAAAATGTTTTTGACTGTGCCTTCCTGAACATTTTTTCTCCAGAATTTAACTCCCTGAAACCTTCTAACTTAAAGACCAGGGTTCTGCTGTCTGTGGCTTCTGAGCTCTAAGTGGTTCTTTGGACCTTCCACAATGGCTCTTAATGACTCTGGCTTAAAATGATATGTTTTTAATAGAAATATAATAAGTGCTGGTTTTACCTGTTGTTTCTCCATGTGATAAATTGATTTTCCACAACAGAATGACACTAAAAATACTAGTAATATATTTTTAACTCTATTATTCTTGTCATTAATTTGGAAATTATGTGTTTTTAAATAAATTTTCATGAGTTTCAACATCCCACTTAAGGAAACGCACCCACCTTCTTTTGTGCAAAGGTTTTGTTTTTCTTTACTTTGAAACCTAAAAACAGATAGAAAATGTCGTTCCCTAAAAATGAAAACAAATTTCCTGAAGTTGTTATTTATCAAAAATTATATGTTTTCCTTGTTTGAAAAGGTCATGTAGCACTGCAGCTCAAAACAAGTCTTATTTTGCTGGATTTTTACAATCCTATGTGGATTCTTAGGATTGTAATGATTGCTGGCCCCTGTACCAGGCTGTCGTGTTTGTGTGCATCTCCACCATAGGGTTGGAAACTGTGGAAATGTTTAGGTAGATTCACTTTTTTGTGCTGATCATAGCATCATCAAATATTTGAAATGCCTGGACATTTTTAAAAAAAAAAGCTCTAGCAGACTGTTTGCAAAAACAGAAAATGTTTAGTAAGTGGGTCATTTAGCAACATATTGAAACAAAACAACATAAATTGTTCACCAGACACACAGAATTAACTTTCCTCCATTGCCTTCTCAGCTGGCAGACTTGTATTTATTAAAAAGTAACCTTTTAGCTTTTCTGCGAACCATGATAAGTTATTCTTTTATAAGTAGATGGTATTCTTATTTTTAGGCTCTTCTGAATGTACATTTCTCACCCTTTCAGTTGAATGGAGACTGTCCCAAAGAGAGAGATGTTGCTGGATGACAACAGACTGATAGGCTTTCCTTTCTTGATTGGCGGGTATTTCAGGAAGTGGTTGATCTGGAAGGAAGAAAAGGAGGATAAAGGCAACTTCTCTTTCATTTATATGTCAAGAGATGAGTCATCATTCTGAAAAAGCTTCAAAGAGTTAAAAGTCTTGGGAAGAAAAAAAAAAATCTAACTCTTACATGAGAATCAAAGTAACTCAGTCTTTCCAATAATGCATTCATAGTAAGAGATTTTTATGTTTTCCTGCATATGTATGACTTAGTATTAAACATGAAAAAGAAATATCAGAAAAATTCTTTTAAGTGTCTGTGGAGAGCATTTTTGCCAATTTGTTTTCCAGATTCTGAAACGGTCTCTCAACAACTGTTAACAGCGTTTGTCCAGGACCATCAATTGCTTTTAAAGCTGTTAAATCTCACAGGTATACCAGCACTCCCACTAGAGACAGCCTGACAGCATTCCCCTTTCATCGAGTGGTAAAAGGAGTCTCACTTATGGGAAACTTTGAGAATAATGGCCGACACTTCCTTTAAACAACTCTTCCTGGGTTCAACACTCGTAAGTCTGAGAACTGTGTAAGATTTACCGCTCTTACATTCTGTCAAATTCACCACAGCAACAATGAAAAGATACCTCTATGAAACTGTGCCACAGACTGAACCATACATACAATTGCACTTTTTTGGGGGGAAAAAAACCCTTCATCATAAAATATTCTCACTAACTGATTGGAGGAGTAATTCTTTTTTTGCTTGTATTATCTGTTATTACACAACAGTTCTATTTACACTGGTTTCTATTCATTACATGATATCTGAAGTTAATAGGTTATACTGAACTTTATTTAGGGGTCTCATGGTAGGTGGGTTGAATACAAATGGATACCACAAACTTAAGATTTTTTGTTAGTAATGAGAAAAAAATAAAACTATGCATTGTTTTTCTTCCAAGTTGGTCTATCATATAAAATTCAAATAAAATATAATCAACTGATGGAATCAGGACAGTACTAATAAAGTAGAACTGTATAATGTACTGGTGTAATATTTCATACCATGCACAGCATTGCGAAAATGTTCATTGAACCTAAAGGTTTCATATTTTGTCTGCTTGCAATCACCAACTTCAATATATCTTTAAGTGATCAACCAATACAAAGTAGAGCATTATTTTTCAAAGAAAAATTATACATGGTTTCCAAGATCTTTTAAAAATAAAAAATCTGAAATTGCAGGCAACTGAGTGTATTCTACCCCATGATTAAATTATTTGTACAACCTCCTCTCACTGCAATTACATCTGCAGGTTTTTGGGGTTACATCCATCAGCTTTGAGAATATGATAAGATTGAAAACTCTGCCCATTATTCTTTTCCAAAAAGCTCAAATTGAGTCAGATTGAATGGAGTGTGTCTATGAACAGCAATTTTCAAGCCTTGCCCAAAATTCTCAATTAGATTTAGGTCAAGGCCATTATAACACAGCTTTGACATGAATGTCTGGCTCTAATCTTGTGGCTATTGTCCTGGTGGAAGGTGAAGCTCATATCTCGAGTAATTTGCAGCTTTTCTTCCAGGATTATTGATGTTCATCCATCTTCACAACAAAAATGCTGTTTCCACTATATATAATAGTAAAAATGTGTGTTCAGGGAGATGTCCAGTATTAGTTTTCTGCCAAATACAACATTTTGCATGTAGATGAGAAATTCAGTATTGGTCTCATTTGCTCCACGCATCTTCTTCTACATGTTTTCTTCATCTCCTACATGCCCAATGGAAACTCCAGTGGTTTTCCAGAGTTGCAGGAATAGATTTGCATACACAACAGTAACTGACATAATGTACATAATTTGACAGCCAAACAATGATAAAACATGTAGATGATCTAATTAAAGAATTAGGTCAGGTCTTTGTGGTGGTAGGGCAGAACACAGAGGATTCTCAAACTCACTATCATATTCAGGCCAATGCTTATTGTTCAACAGACTACAAAGCATAAGGATGCATCATGCTCAGGCAGCCTTTCAAACCGTTTTCAATCACCACAGCAGCAGGCAAATTATTACTTTGTTATGCTGGATTCATTCTCATGCTGCCAAAAGCCAGCCCTGGCCACAAAACACTCGAGACTTCTGCCCCCAATCACAAACGACATGTTTTACAAACAGGGAAAAACTGCACAAACAGTGAGCAGAATCCAAGACATGTATGTTATTTCACAATTGCCAGTCATGCTGAGGGTCCCTGATTAAGGCAGAGAGCTCACACACGAGGAATGGCACACAAACCCTTGAATCTAATCCCTCCTTGTAATCATATGCAATTTTATCCTGTTTGAGCCAACAGAGAACAGGTTCTACAAGAAGAATTAACTTAGGTGGGGAGATGAAAGGGAAGGAGAAGACAGAAGAGAAAGAAGACGCCAGGCCCGTCTCAACAACAGCATGCAACACTCACTGTGGTAGCTGCTGAATAAATTCCTCAGAAGATGATACTTGGTGGTGTAATCCCCGGCCTCGGATAATGGAGCATCGTAATCTGAAAGATAATACGCTATCAGAACAGCAGGTTTGGGAGCCGGAGAGAGGCACGGATGCCTCTTACCGTGGCAGATGCTTTCTCTGCGCTCCCCTATCAAACATCTTGAGGCAGCAGCAGCAGCCCGAAACACATTCTGGGTTTATCTGGACAGAAAATGGAGCCTTTCGGAGGCAAAAAGGGAAAAGGCATTCAGGGAGTAGTAGCATAAGTGGAAAGACCTCTGAATGCTAGAGGTGAGGTTGTTGAGTTTCCTGAATGAGAAAAGAAGTAATTGCAGTGTTATGCACTCTAAAAAGAGAGCATTACACTTACTTTTCTGTCTTCAGATTAGAATAGAAATTGTCTTTATTGTCCCACAATGGGAAAATTCAAGTGCAACATGTCAACATGTGTAGGTTCATGCAAAAGGTCAAAAAACACCTCTCCAGTTCAGCAACAACTTTATGTATTAAAACAAACCATTTAAATCAAACATATAACATTATTCTTGGGTATGTAAAAAGAAAAGATAAGAATGATTTGTAGGGCTGTTGTAAACGAATATTTTAGTAATCGAATAATCTATCGATTATTCTTATGATTAATCGGGTAATCGGATAAAAAAAACATTAAATAAAACATTGGCAAATCTAACATAACAGCAGTGTTAGTATCGCATATCAACGTCAGTCCATTTTTTCACATTTGAGCTTCTCTAACAGTTACTTTTCTGTAGTTTAGAAAATTAACCTGTAACAATAATAGCTCACTTTTATTTTTGTATAACTTGAAGAAAAGTTATACAAAAATCTGAAATTAATTCAATGTAATAATAAAGAGGCAGGCTCACAAATAGCCTA
>CAEGAE010007739.1:0-111866 GCA_903067095.1 Girardinus metallicus
ATATATATATATATATATATATATATATATATATATATATATATATATATGCTTTCAGTGAGCATATTATCCCCCCTATTAATGAATCAATCAGGACCATAACATAAGATCATCTGATCAATGGAAACAACCATTCTGTATTCTACATGTTTGCTTGTTCTGCTCTCTTTCTACTTGCAAATGTTTTCTCTTCTTTCACCAAAATAAAATCAGAAATAGCAGAAAGTTGTCAGACGCGGTGCAAAACAAGCGATTTATTGATCTCAAAAGTATTCATGGATGCATACGGTATTTCAAAGTGCAGTGGAAGTATTTTTTCTTGTTCATTATAGACTTTGTTTAAAGAAACGGGCAGCAGTAGGTAAAAACAGAGACGGTGCTGTGGAACATTTCGCTGCCCTTCGCCTTGCTTGTCATTACCGATTCCCATTCATTCGCCTCCAGTCTGTGTCCAGGCGCCGTAATTAGGATGAATGTGTTTATCAGTTCCCTGTCCATGTTAATACGCTGGGCGCGCAACAGGTCTGACTTCATTTTTTCTGCTTCCTTTTCCTCCTCTAAGAGAACTGTCACTCAGCATTACCAGTATTGGAGTTTCTTTGTTTGCACAAATTTCAATTTTTTTCCTCTGTCAGTCAAAAACAGGTTTAAGGAATTTTTCATTTCAGGGATTTGCTTTGATCAGAGCGGTCCGAATGGCTTCTCCGGTATGTCGCTGAGTTGGTTATGAAAGACTAGCAGCCTTGCAAAACGGTAAATCAAAGTGGACTCAGAATGGATAAAATGGAGGCGAAGTTTATGATCTGTAATGTTAAAAAGTGTTTGTCTTGCGCTCCAAATATACTCTGAAATGTCTTGTCAGTTTACATTTTCTCCTAGAAATATCTAAAAGATCTGTCTCACCCTCCAGATGAGCTGTTGAATTAATTTCATTTTGCCTTAAAACAAGATGACTGTCGGCTGCAGATGCCTAGGAAACGATGTTCCCATGACAGGCGGACAGTGAAAATACGAAACGTTAATTTTAAGGAAGCGTTGCCATGTGACTGGGTCGTTTCTCTTAGAGGTCAGAGAAACAATTAAGAAACTTTAATGAGGAGGATTGGGGAGTGTGAAATGGGAGGGCTGCTGTAATAATGGAGGACTGTGATGGAGTAAGCCTGGTCATGTGGAGCCGGTTAAAAATGCCCTTACTTTGCTGGTTTTATTCTGTTTTACTAACATCGACAGTTTTGTCTTCAAAGCAGATTTGAGACTGTATCTACACTCAGGATTATGAGAATGGGAATATTCCTTGAAATTTGGTCAATTTTTTGTTGTTGTGACGATGCTTCTTGGCAATAAATCCTACACCGTTGAAAAAAGATTGCTTAATTCCCTTTAAATGGTGCCACGTTTGAATGGAAAATGTACTTCTGGATTGCGTCCATGAAGTTCTTGCCAAATCATCTCTGCCAAAGCCAAAAAACATTTGGTGGAGGCGTCGTGGGGCATCATCTCCCTTTCTGGAAAATAAGGCTAATCACCACTGGAGGCAATCCCAATCCTCAGAGATATCAAGATGAGATTCTGCAACCAGTGACAACACATATCTTCACTCTTAGGGAGTCAATCATAAAAAACAGCATGTTTTTCATATTTCCCATAAGCAACTTAAATTTCAGGATGACAGCCAGTTTTCAAGATGGCCGCCGTTTTGGAGCCAATTATTGTCATAAAATGTTACCGACTTTCATGACTTGGATGAACTTTATGTCATATCATATGTTTTAAACTTTGGTCGTCTTATTCATACAAAACGCTACAAGTGGTAATATGAAGCAAAATCAAAAACCTTCAGTCGTCAACTTGGAAGGTAATGGAGATGTGACGCCCACACTGAGACCATCGTCTTAATGTTTAGCGTTAGCTCCTGCTAATGTTTTATGTGTTTAGCGGTTTAGCATTAGTCAAGCTAAGATTCTTGCTTACCAAATTAGTTGTTAGTGAACTTCCCTTTTTGTTTGCTGTGCCTAACACTGGCAGTCATAACTGCTGTCAATTTTAGTGCAACCATATTATTCTCCATGACAACCATGGCGACCATTTTGAAAAAGGGAAACACAAGATCAAGAAAATGTAACTGATTGCTATGGTTCTAGATATAAAGTCAGATAATTGGACACCCATCACATTCATCTAATTCAGTGCAAAAAATGAATTTTCCATGGCAACCATGATGGCTGTTGAAAAATCGAAACATTGTCAATAAATATGATTTCTATATGTAAAATTTGGTAAAATTTGGCAGTAAAAGTATTTGTCTGTCATAAATATTGGCAAATTTAGTGCAAAAATAAATTTTTCTTGGCAGCGATGGTGGCCATCTTGAATTTTTTGCTGTTGGTAAAACTACAGGAAGGCGTAAAAAAATCTGTCATTCTGTTGGATGATTGGCCCTGTTTCTCAGCTACAATTGAATATTTCATGATTTTTAATGCATCAATGATTTTACATCACAAAAATTGAGGCATGTTGATTCTTTAGATAGGAAGAATTACTGAAATGAACTGACTTCGCCTGTATTTATCACCGCGGTTCAGCAGATCTGGAGATTCTCACAGATTCAGAGTGTTATTTTCAAACACTCTGGCTACCACTTTCTGCATCACAAGAATTACACTTAGCTATTCATTGTTTCATCAGATGTGTTTACCAAGAGCTGGGGAATTTGAGTCAAATCAGATATGGTAACCCCAAAAGTGTCTGAGCTGGAAATGTCAGAGGTTGTCCTCAGAGAAATTATCTCGACTGGATAAGCAGAATGTATCCAATTTCTAGACAATCCATTCTGCTCAGACGCCTTACTCAAATCCAAAAGGTGAGGTGGAGGAGAAACCAGCACGTTACCAGGAGTCGTCCCCTCAAGACTCTGAATATCTGTATTTGGTTTCAAACATAAAATAATCGTTGAGATATTTCAGTCTGGAGCAAAGCCATAAAGCTATCACTTACTAATACTGTTCATGTGAAAAAAGGCACCTTTCTGCAAACAATACTGCAAAAACCAAAGCAGAATGCAATCTTAATTACCAGATATAATCAGATATCCTTCGCTATCAAAATAGATGAAAACAAACGGTGAAGCAAATGAATGAAGAGCTTTTTACTGTTGTTTAAATAAGATAAAATCCAGAACAAACTTTGGTTGGTTTGTTTTCTTCTCCAACATCACATTTTGTGTGTCAAACAAGGCAACCCTGTAACATCAAAGAGAACGGAGCAAATACAGAAAAAAAATAAAATAAACATGAGCTGCAATTTATATGCTAACAGGATGGGAGTATTTCTGAATAGTTTCCATGTGAAGCATGAAAGGGGAGGCAGCTCGGGGCAACAACACTTAATACGGACATATAGTGAAGAAACAAAGGCAATAGACTACAGGAAAGACTTACGAAGAATTAGCATTGGCTCAGAAGAAAGATTGGTTTTAAGAATGTTGCTTTTTCAATCCCAAGCTTCCTTTTTATCTGATTTACTCATTTCTGAACGATTCTTTTGCTTCAAGGTGTACCAGGCTCCAACTGAACAGATAGCCCGACAATTCAACCAGTTAATATCAACGCTAGTCCTTTTTTACTTAGTAAAGGGCAGAATTGCTAAAAGGTGTTATATTCTGTCACAAGTAATTGATTTTTTTGGAGGAATCAATGTCTCAGAATCTAAACAACAATAAATACATAAATGTTATTATTGTGCTATTCTCGAAGACGGGACACAGTTCAGATCCAGAACAAAACTGCAGTTTGTTGCTCTAATATCAATGTCATTAATTTATGAATAAAATGAAAACTTCTCTCTCTGCAGGGTTCTGCCACACAGGATTAATTGGAAACACACATAAAACTTGAGTTAAATTATCAACAAGTCATATAAAAACATGGAGGAGAGGAACTAATGTTCAGTAAACGATAGGATGCTGTATGTGTTGAGTCAGTTAGCCTTTTAAATCACTTTCAGTTTATAATTTTGCTTTAAATGTGCTCCATCAACACAACTGACTATAATTTTTAACGTGTTTAGATCAGTGTGTCCCAACCCTGGTCCTCGAAGCGCACTGCCCTGCACATTTTAGATGTTTCCCTGCTTTACTGCTCCTGATTCAGCTGATTGCAGTTCAGCTGAATCAGGTGCAGTTCAGGCAGTTTTATGGTGAATTTTTCTCTTTACTTTTCCAGGCTCCTCAGTGAATCTATCCATTTTCAGAAGCAAGCCAGAGCTGAGGCTACAGAGCCAACCTGAAGCAACCTAATGACTGTTCAGTTGAGTGTTGCTGTAAATAAATCATGGGGTAAACTGAAATAGGAGTTCTGGACTGAGGCCTTCTCAGAGCTAGAGCAGCAGCAGTGTCAATTGATGTTACATGACAGGCAGACACAACTAACCACCAGGCCTTCCTAAAAATCCTCTGCCACTTGGTTTCATTGATAATGGAAGTGGACGCGTCTGCTGAACGAACCGATTCGTGTCCTTGTCCAGGAACATTCCCAACCCCAAACCCGGAATCTCACATCTTCCCTCTCCGTTCTTTTCTTCCACGAGTTCACAGAACCAAACCGTTTCTCATCTGTACGCAGTAAGCCCAGAGAAAAAATAAATAAAACAGACTGCAGGTTGCAGGATTTAGAGGATAATAGCTTGCTATTGAATTCCATTCTTTAGTAATGCAAAACACAAGCTCAATGGGATCTATAAATACTTCCCATCCTTTATTTTCACCCATTAGGCTGTGGCAACAGGCAGCGTGTGGGTGGATGGGAGGCAGGGGGAAAGGAGATGGGAGAGTTTAAGGGAAAAGATAACGTTCTTTTACATTACTCAAATTTCCCCTCTGCTACATGTGTTCATCATTCTTCCTCAGCTTATAATTCAGCTTAATTTTTGGTCTATTTTTTAACAGCTCCAAACTCGCCGTGCTGCCAGCACTCCTTCCCTTCACTGCGCAGCAGGAAGCAATGTGATTTATCACTGAGGTTACTTGTCCTGCTGTGAAAACTGAATAGATGACCATTCTGATTTATTTAGCAGCCGGTCTTAGAGACTGACTAACTTTCACACAGTAAACCACAGACCCGTCAGGACGGTTTGAGATCATTATTGTATCATAAGCCTAAAAAAATACCACCAAATACACTGATTGCATTTATTTAAAGCAGTAACTTATAATGGTTTTTACAATTCAAAATTGTATCACCTACTCCACATTCAAAGGTCCAAAACCATTTAATCAAATTTTGTTACAACTTTCAAGCAAAAGAAATTCCTCTGACTAGCTACAACAGTTTGTTTGTGGTGCCAAGAAGCTCTATTTTTAGTAGTAAAGTGATAATTTTTTGAACATTTTTACACACACCAATTTGCAGAAAAAAAGAAAACAATCGCGTAACTACAAGCACACAGCAGCTACATGAATTCTTTATAATATTTGCTGGAAACGTTTAGTAAATGTCTCATTTTCCTTCATTATTTGAAAGCTGCACGGTGGTAGTTGGTATTTTCAATTCAAATATTAGTCTAGTGGATTCCTCTATGGAGTTAGCATGCTAACTAATAATGCAAATATTTTTACTGTTATTTTTGTTTGTCTCGGTTGTTGCTTTCTTTGTCCCACATACCCGCATTATTATTTTTTCTTTCTGTTTTCTTGTAAATGATGTGGCGTGTCCAATCAGCTGCCAGAACTAGATTTAGGTTGAATTCAGTAAACTAGTAACACTTCAGTGTTTCCCAACCCTGACCTGCATGTTTTAGGTTTTCCTTCACTCAAGCCCAGGTGATTTCAATTGCACGATATATTGGTGCAATTTATCGTTAAGTAAAATATATCGTGACAAATTTTGATGACAAAATTCATCAAAGCAAACTTTCAATTTTGTAGTATAAAATGTAGTTTTATCTAAATTTTATCAAAAATGGAAAGTTTTTGATAAAAATATCAAAAAGGTTTTTGATGTTTACAAAAATACTTTCAACTGATCAAAAATGGAAATATTTTTTGTCTAAAATATTTAGTAAATATTTTGGGAAATGTTTACAAAAATATTTATCTTCCAAAAATATTTTTGTGTTCCATCAGTTGCACCCCAGGGAAATTATTGGGGTAATTTATCGTCTAGCAAAGTTTTTTGTGACAAAATTCAATGACAAAATTTATCAAAACAAACTGTAAATTACAATTTTTTTAGTTATTTTTTGTTTCAACAAAAATGTAAATATTTTTTGTGAAAAAATATTTTGTAAATGTTTTTACAAAATGTAAAAATGTTTTAAAAATATTTATGTATTCTATCAATTGCACCCCAACGCAAAGTAGCCACTTGGTGTAAATCTCACTGTAAATATCACCATATTTATGTTTTTATTGTATGTATTTCTTACACTGTCTGCACTGGTCTTTTTGGCTTTCATCTCATTATAAATTAGTATATTAACAATAAATTAATTCATTCACTTCCATCCCATATATTCAAGGTTTGTTCCTGACAATATAAATACACGATTCCCTGAATGCCATCCCATAATATATTTATATAAATGTACATGAAAGCACTCAAGGAAGCAGCACAGCTATTATCTGCTGATGTCACGAGGCAGTGATTCGGTCTCACCCGATTCATAGAAGGTCGAGCAGAAGCTATTCTGAGTGCGGCTTGTTGATTAGAGTCCGTCTGCACAAACATGGGAGCGAAAAGCAAAGCGGCGTTGTGATGCTCTCCTTCACGCAGGGCACCGCTTCTGTTATGATGCAGCCGCACAGGATGTGGCTCGTTACCTTCTGGCCTCGGCGGCCAATAAAGTACGCAGGAATACGTTAATCGGGCTGCGTGGGCTTTGACACGAGTCACAATGACAGTTTAGTGACTCGGAGAAAAAACCCCCACAATCACGGATGCATCACTAAGAAACCTTCCTTTGTGTGAACTGTGATTTATCTGTAAGTTTCAAACTAAATGCATTTCTGTTCAATTTAGCAGTGAAAAATGAAGTTGAAAATGGGAGTACTGTTTATCAGGAGAAGCAAACAAATACACATTTTAAATCTGTGAACGCTCTGGGGGAGTTCCTTTCAGCACCTTATGCTTGTCTGTGCAGTAGATCCACTCTGCAGACACAAACATGTCCAACATGTCCAGCAGATTTGCACCTGGTCGCAGCTCTTCAGTCACCAATAAAGGAGATATCATTAAGTGAACATAAGATTGGAATATTAAATGTTTCAGAATTATTTCAGGTCACAGAAAACACTCGTTTCTTACCATCAGAGGCACCTTATTGTGTCAGAACAGTGTTTCTGAATCGGTAAACAATGCTTCAAAATGTAGAAGAGAGTAGAATGATGCATCCTTTGTTTGTTTATATAAAGAAATGAGTGAAGTCATATTTTCTGAATGTAGGAATGTCTGCTGAAGTTGGTATGTTTTAAGCGTTTAGTTTCCACCATGCCTGCTGTGCATGCAAGATATAGTCAAACGGGTCTACATGAACAGCTTCTGAGGACATCAGTTAATTTTTGCCTCTTTAAGCCAGTGTTACACATAGTGACTTTAAACAGCACGATTCTTTAAATGTCTAATGTGGAGTCATGGTGCATTGCAACAATTAACGAATCCCAGACAAACTCGGATATGATGCGATTCCCAGACATGTCAAATGCAACATTAAAAAAATGCATAAAATTATAAGATACTACACGTAGTCTTTAGAAATAAAGAAATACTATTTCTCTAATATTTTATATCAGGATAACTACAAAATATTAGTTTCTCTTTGTGTGTCCTTTATGGCACCAAGTTATTTAATTTTTTAGTGAGAAATCTTTGTGATGCAAACACAAAGTTCCAGCTCTGCTATTAGGTTACCTAAATATGCATAAATATGAATGGTTTT
Organism: Girardinus metallicus; assembly: GCA_903067095.1. NCBI lineage: Eukaryota > Metazoa > Chordata > Actinopteri > Cyprinodontiformes > Poeciliidae > Girardinus > Girardinus metallicus. The sequence continues at coordinate 7,930 of CAEGAE010007739.1, forward strand.
CCCTTAAATGTACTCATAAAGTTTTATTTAGATGTGTCAGCACACATCAATGCTGTTTGCTCAATATCAGTATCACAGCAGCAGCTCTTATCCTGCCTTGTTTTAGTTTAGGAGGGCATAAAAATTAGGTTTGCCCCTCTGGCTCCTCAAACTTTATTCCAACACACAAGCAATAATGGACTCTTTAAAGATTCCTAACGAGGCAGGGGAAGACCACAGACGTAACACAATTAGCCGCTGCCTAAATTAGTCATGAAATTAAACAGTAGCTGTTAACAAGAAACCTGACAAGGTGATTTATGGGAGATCAAAACAACATTTTGAGTGAGTGCTTTTAGTTTTACTGGGAAGATGAATCAAAGAAGGCAACTCGTTTTTATGTTCTTACTGCAAACGTTTTGATCAGTTTCCAAAATATTCGACCAAATACACTGCATTTTTTTTGCGCACTGAAGTCTTTTTACTTGATTTAAAATTATTTGATGTGAATTTGTAAGAGCAGAAGCGGCTCTACTTTACTTCCCCGTGATGACTGAGCTCCTAATCTTGCATTCAAAGCTAAGCCCACCTTATTTCAGCTGCTTGTGTTCTGGGTTTTGTGCTTTTGGTCTTATCACCATCTTTAAAGCTGGACAATATGGCTGGAAAATGTATCACGATATAAGTGTTTCATATCAGTCAATATCGATAATTATTGATAATTTCGTTTAAGTATCTACAGTACTGCCACAGTTTCCTCTCGGCATGTTGTAAGCATTTTTTTCTTTCGCTCCATACTGCTGTTTTTTTTTAATTTTTTTTTTTTTTAAGGAGTTACGACGGAATCCTAAACTGCTACTGCGCCAGTTCGCAACTGGCTGTTGCTAGGTAACCAAACAGTGAGTGAGTTGCTAGGTAACCAAAGAGTGAATGAGTTGCTAGGTAACCAAAGAGCATGTGAGTTAGTTGGTGCCACCATTCCTGCTTTGCTGGCTCTTAGATGTTGAGATGTTGAGTTAGAAAACTGCAGTTCTGTGTCAGAGTTCAGTGAAATTACTGAATATTAGGAGTATTTATTGATATTGATCACTGGTCTATTGTGATATATGTGTAATGTTGTTGATTTATTTCCCAGCCCTACTTGGGATTCAAACTGGTCTAATGACAGTTTTTTTTTTGGTAAATTGAAGCTTTAACTTTCCACAGACGTTCTGTAGGTTTGGGGTCTGGACATTCGCTAAGCCTCTCCATGACTTAAACCTGATTCTGTTATTCACTAATTTCCTGTGTATTTTTGGTTAATTCTAACACTGAGCGACTCATTCACAACCCAGCTGGCTAAAGGAGTTTTCTTATCCAATATTTTGTGGTACAGTTAAGCCCGTTATCATTTATACTCCTAGCAGATTTCGTTTTAAGGAGCTCCAATCCACCGGTCTTCTATATCAGGTGTTTTTGGAAACCTGGGCCCCTTTCAGATTAATACCAAACTGCTCCTGGGTAGGTGTGTGCTAATCCCTCACATTTCACATTACAATCCCTTTCGACCTTGTCTACTTTATGTTTTTTTTTTTTTATTTTGTTGATATTCTGTCTCTCCATGCTAAAACTCTTCTATTCTTCCCAAGTCAGCAAACTTAATAAATCAGCAAAGATGATAAACTGGGTAGTAAATCTCCTTTCATCCCTTTGCATGGTTATCCAAGTATAACATATAAAACAGGTTTATATAAACATATAAACATGTTTATATGTCTTTAATATGGCTTTTCAGTGGCTTTACCTGCGATGGATGTCTCTTCCCAGATCAGAGTGAGACATTAGAAAAATGCGCCAAAGAAAACACATAAATTAGATCAAAGACAATCCGTAAGCGTCCCGGATTGACCTCGGCGAAGCTGAACCCCGGGGAGACATTCAACCTTTTTGAACTTGAGCATTTTAACCCAGAATGAGAAAAACATCAAAAAGAAAAGTCATTATACAGAAGTTCACTGGATTATTCCCTGGAAGACTTGAGGCTCCCATTGCTGCCAAAACGCTGCTGCAAACATCTCAGAGAAGAAAACATGCAAGTAAAACTGAAAAATCTGAATTCTTTTAAGTAAATCAAAATGTCAGTGCTCAGATCAACAAAAAGGTGAGAGGATAATTCACAAACAAAGCTTAGATTTGCCGGTGGGTTGCTTTAATTAGGCAGAATGAGAAGAACGCTGACGATGCAGGATCCACTCGCTCTGTCTGAAACGCAAAGCTAATTGGTTGTGCAAAGTTAGCCCCTCTTCAACAAGCCGATTCATTATTTATAAGCTTCAGTGGAGCAGAGAAAGTTAATTTATTGTTATCATTAGAGGACTGTTTTGTAAGGGTCCGTTTGAGAGGAAGTGAAGAGACGGCAACAGGCGCTGCCAGTCTGAGTTAACGCTATGCTGCAGACAATAATGTTCGTTTTAATGGAAAAAGTTTAGCTAAAAAACCACAAATGTCACCACAAGTGAACTTTCAACACAAATGGAGCCAAGTGTACATGAATAATATATATAATCAATTAAATCTGTACAATTAGATTCATATTTCATTGAACATATTCCAATTCAGTCCTAATTATAATGCAATGCGGTTCAGTTTAGTTCATTATGCAGATGGGTAGATAGATACTTTAAAGTATCTATTATTTAAAATGTATTTTTGTGAGTTTTACATCCTGTTATAATGATGTCGCCTTGATTCTTTCATGCATGTTTGAGAGATCCTTTAATCTCCATGGCAACCATTCAGTCATGCAAAACGACTGGGTGGACTTAGCTCCGCCTTCCAAGAATTTAAATTTGGAGGTGAAAAATATTTTAAATCATATTTGATATACAGCTGTGGAAAAAAGATCATTTTCTCTGATTTTACTCCTTATAGTTATATTTTTGAGTAAAGTGAACATTGTTCTTTTATTCTATGAACTACTGACAACATGTCTCTGAAATTCCAAGCACAAATTTAGTATTTATTTGCAGACAATGAGAAATGGTCAAAATAACGAAAAAGAAACAACAGTTTTAACTCAGGGAGAGTTCAGAAATCAATATTTGGTGGAACAACCATCAGGTTTTCAATGCTGTTCAATGCAGTGGTAGCTTAATTCTTTCCTGAGCTGCGTATTACATTTTTGTGACAAGTGAAGTTAACATAGTTACTTGATTATGCTATAAACTATCATTATGTGCCTGGAAAATACATATTGCTGCCCCTTTAATAAAGAAACGCATCTAAAATATAGCACCGTGAAAACAATACTTGTTGTTTCTAAATGCCTGTGGTCAACAGGAGGAGTTGTGCAGCAGGAATGAAGGACAACCTGTTAGAAGTGGTTAAAATTTCAGTTTTCTCTTCAAGATTTTAATGCATCCAAAGGTTGGGAGTCATTCCAGTGGACTGTCTGCAGATAAGGACGTCTAAGCTCAGCCACAGCTCTGTGTTATGGGTTGAAATTAAAGTGAGTGAAGTTTGAGCAAAACTTTGTGTAATTCAGCTCTATGTATAACCTTAAAAGTGAATTGAATTTTCACCTTAAACATAACTATTCTGTTAGAGGAATAAAGACCTTTAATGTGTCAAACATGTTTTCTTCGCCTTCGCTGTGAGGATGAAAGTTTTACCAAGGAGCGAAATGTTGCAACGATGTGCAATGCATTGTCATCGCTTACTTCAAGTTCCTTTTATCAACGAGGATGTACGCAAATGGAAGTGTGAACTTTGAAGTTTCAAACTAATGCTTTGGTGACATTAGGAAGGCACCGAAGAAACATTAAGCTTTTATTGCACCTCTCCCCGGCGCTTTACGCGCCTGTTCATTGCCTTTGGGCAGCCTAATCAGCTAAATAACTTTGATTTGCAAATGTTTACTCCTCCATGGGAGCAGAGCACCATAACAGCGCAGATGTCAAGTGAAGATCCCATTGTTTCTGATTAGAAAAATCATCATTTTCTACCTGTCTGCCTCTCTGCCCCGTGCACTGGCTGATTAGCAACCCAGAGAAGAATAAGTAATGACGATAACACTAAACTCGACAGGTCTTTTATAGACAGCGGTGCTTTATGATGCTTGCACTAATTGCTGGTGTGATTAGTGAGGTGTCTATCCCCTCCTTGGTTTCTCAGGCTGTCCTGTGAGCTGAGGGCTAGCAGGACGCCGCATATTGTTACAGGGGGAACACATCGGGGCATAATTCACCTCCTGCTTTTTCTGCCCCCGTCAGCCCTTTCCTGCACACTGCGATAAAACCAGATTTAGTTAGTCAAAATCAAACATTTTTTTCCTAATCTACTGACAGTAGTCTATTTCTAACAGTAAAAGAGAGACAGATAAACCTAAATAAAAGAAGTGGGTACATTTGTTGACTGTGCAGTTAACCAAGCTTTCTTAATAAAAGGTACTAAACACGCATATGAAATACAGCCTCTTGAACCGATAGATCTATAAAAAGACAAGCTAAACCGTTTGGGTTATAAAAGCTTTATGCACAGCGCATCTCTGACTTCTTAATATCTGGCTTTTAATGATTTCTGCTGTGGACAAGCAAAGTCAAAGCCGGAAAAGAGATGACCACACAGGATGAAGCCTGAGTGCAGATACATTTTCTCGCTAGAGAACTTCCAAGAGAGCATTTGCATAGATTTGAGTCGTGTTTGCATATTTATTTGCCTGACCTTTAGCTCAGCTCCCTTGGCTGACTTCCTTTTTATTTTGTATTGCAGAGTTTCCCAACACTAGTTTTCCGGTCTTATGTAACGTCTCTGCAGCAGAGTGCAAACGTTGACATGTCACTGAAGATGCAGTAATCTGTCAAAATTTAAAATTATTTATGGACAGAAAACAGTTAGAGTTTTTTTTATTCGGTCAGGAGACGGACGACGTCAAGAAACGCTGACATGCAGCTTTCACGTTTTAAGTTCAGCTCCAAAAATTAGAACGTTATGAAAACCGTTTCTTATCGTTTGATGGTTACGGCCTAAAGATAATGAGAAATTTATTGTGAACCAGGTAGTAAAATCATTTTTTCTCTCTCCTACTATGCACTTGGTGCATTTCCTCTCCTGCTATTATTCATTCTCGTCAGTGTACCGTCATACAGACACATGGCCAAAAAGAACCAATCAGTGGCTCTGATACCTGTCAAGCAAACATGCTGGTAAAACCACAGATAGAATAATGAACCTGATTGTTTATTGTTTTTTAATACTTCATTGTATATATTTATCACATTGTATGACCATTCAGAGTTTGCATAGTTAATATTTTTTGGTGGTTGTTGCACAAAATTCAGATATACGTTAAATGGTAAACGGACTGAACTTGTATTGCGCTTTTTCCGATCATTTTTGACCACTCATCCTGTGTGGTCATCTCTAGTGCAAACGCTCACACAGTCATACACCGATACGTCTGCGCAGACACGCAGATGTTGCATAACAAACATAAATTCAGTCTGTGATTCTCTTTATTATTAAATGCTTACTTACATCTTCTGATAACTAATTTATAATAAGACTGATTAAGTTTGCTATGGCACAATTTACCTAAAATAACATACATTAGTGTCTCAGAAAATTAGTATATTCCCTCGGATCAACAAAAATAAAGGATATTTTAAACAAATGTCTGAAAAGTATGTTAATTTCTACTCACTTGCACATCTGAAAAATGACTTTTGATTTTGTTGATTTAGGCCTTGATATTCCCACATTCCTCATTTTTCCATGGAGGTGTTTTCACATCCTGTCACCACTATGGCCCTTGATGGGGTGACACTACGGGAAGTAAAGAGCATCCCTGGCGGTGTGAATGTGTGAAACATGTCAGTTGTGTACGTCATCCCAGATGTCTTTGTTCACCACCTTATTTGCCTCTATGAAGGTTTATTTTCTGTTGGGCTGACTATGTATTGCTTAATGTGTAAATTATGTAATCTGAACTTTTTAAAAATAATGCAGTTTGATTTAACCAGTGTGGTTAGGTTTGTACTATTCAGACAAGGAGCAGGTAAAGACTAATCAGTTTGAGCAGGTAAAGACTCATCCTTCACATGCCAGGGAGTGATGATAGCGTCGTCACTCCCTCAGCTGGATGCTGGTGAACGAGCTGAGATGAAGCAAGCAGTCAGCAACCTCAGCACTGACGTGAAGGGAGGATCTTTGCAGCTTTGCATTTCTCATTGCCTTATTTAACGCACATTAAAGACCTTCTGGCCATTGTGTGTCTAATTTCAGGGCAACAGATAGTGAAACTCATCTTGACTCCAAACCATCATCCCAACCAATAATCGAAGCGTTGGGCACCATTGAGATGAGAGGGTGACTTTAATGTACAGGAGAATTGTTTCAGATGATACAAAATATGCAGTAGCTCAAATAACCACTCACTACAGGCAAGCAAGATGGAGTAGCTTCTCTGTATGCACAGCAGGTTCATGCTGAAGTAGACCACACTAGACAATAAAACAAAAAGCACAAGAAGAACTGAACACCTGGTAAATTTCTACAAGAATGCTTGAAGGCGTGTGTATGAAAATGACAAACACCCTCATAGAGCTCTTCAGCAGAGGAAAGTGTGACGTGCTTTACATTCCTGGTTGATTGCTGCGCTTATTTTAGATTTAATAAAATACTCTGGACTAACACAGCACATGACATGACTCCGCAAATAGTTGTTAACTGTGGAAACTTCACAAAAGTCCGTCAACCTTTGATTCTGAATTTTTCTGCTTTCTCCCAAACTCTCTTGGACCTTACTTTTCAAATAAATGGCAAGATTTCTTTTCATCTATAACTTGTATGGCTTTACTAACTTGTATGGTTAGTAAAGCCATACAAGTTACTCACAGGAAATTAGTTTGTTTGATTAGAAAAATTTTTTCCTTTGGGAAGTTGTACGCAACTCTGATCCGGATCAAGAACGCGAACTCTGATCCGTCTACAAATCTAATGCTGCGTTCACACCAAACGCGATTTGAGCGTCAGGAGTGTTTGGTTTACATTCAAGGTCTATGTGGATGTGCATCGAGAGCGCGGCGTGTCTAGTGCTGCGTTATTGAAGCGCACATATATAAGCTGAACTTCTGCCGCTCTACCTGATTGGTTGAGGAGTGTCAACCAATCAGAGACTCCACTATGTGACGTAGTGGCCTGTAGTTGGTGTCCTGTCAGGACATGCAGGCACCGATGCGGGTTAGCAGCTCGTCAAACTGGGCTCGGTTGAGACGAAAACAGCGCTCATTGCGACCGTCGTCAACGCCCAGCTAGCTTGTGAAACTCACATCACCTCTGAATTATCTGGGGAATTCAAACAATCATCCAACGGCAACATTCTATTGATTTCAATAAATAAAACCTAGATAATCTCTATTTCATCCACCAGTGTTCAAAGTAACCGGGAGAGGAAAAAAAGGCAAGAGACTCCAACGCATGTTGTGCCGCTGTCAGCTGTCGTTTGTTCAGTAGAAACTGAACACAAAATGTTCAGCAAAGACATCTGAGCCTCTGTTGTGATTGCAGAAGCTTTCACTACATAATAATTTGGTGCCGCTCTCTCAATTTCATCCACCATTGTACAAACAGACCGGAAACACGAAACGAGGGCTCCTCTCAATGCGCATCTAGAGCAATTTTGATGCATCTGAAGTGTCTGATGTGCATCTAGAGTAAAATGTCCAGAGTCTGACTTCCAAGTGCACAAGTGTCAAACTTGAAGCGTCGGCTGAGTTTTGAACGGGCAAAATTTGATCGGTGTGACTGCAACATTAGTTTTGACTTGGCTGAAGTGAACTCTGTCGCGGTTCAAATGTATTTATAAATGTCAAGCGAACCGGAGTCCTCTGATAAAGCAGGAAGTAGACTACGACTCAGGGCATTCTGGGTAAAAACAACCAAATCAAACAGGCCTGTCTGATAAAGGGAGAAATGGCTCGTGGTCTTTTACCAAAGACAAAAGACAAATCCTACAACTGCTAAAATCTGCTGCTATTTTTGACATAAAAACCTTTTTCTTCAGAGGTTTTCATGTAATTTCTGTCAGTAGTTACCTCAGGCGGGGAGGTGAACAGGTTTTTCAAAGGTTTTAGATTGTTTGACACAATGCAATGTGAAAGAGAACTGCAGCAAGTGAAAATGCAGCAAATGCTGCAATTTTGGTCCCTAGTCGAACCAAGTCTACTGGACTGTCAGGTGTGGCAATCTAGTCAACAGTCTTAATCTATGTTTAAGTTTGATTTCCAAGTACTTTCATCTTGTTCTGTGTAGAAACTCACTTTTTTTACTCTCTGTGTCCTACATGCCTCCCCGTTTGCCTCCTGGCAGGGTTAGCGTTGAGCAGCGATCCTAGTTTTCCTCTCCATCGCTCCGTCTCCTTCTCCCGGCTTCATGTGTCAGTTGTTTCGGCCTGGAGGCGGGCAGCCAGCCATGTCCATCGGCTCCTTCCATCAAGCGCTACGCCGGGTGGCAGGGAGAGGATGACGGGCAGCAGAGACACAGCAGATGTTTTGCACGAGCTGATATGTGTTCGCGTCCATGAGGGATGTCATTATGCGGTGGACGGAGGAACGTGTAGCTGATTAGTGCCTTATTAATTCAAGGACACAGGCTCACAGGAACACACGCTGCCGCCTCTCTGGCATGTTGCACTGATGGCTTGCCAGTCGCAGACAACATGAGTGTCTTAGACAGATAACCCCTCTTCCTAATTAACTGCCTCTCTGTTCCTCAACTCTCGGCTCCTTCTGATACTCCATAAAGCTCTGAAATAAAAGCAGCCCTTTGCCGTTTTAAGGGCTGGCTTCCTGTTTGTGCCCAAAGGGGAGAATTTAGAGGTACAGAAGGTTTGTGGATTCATCTCCCATGGAGCCTGTGCTGTGTTGTGGTAAGTAAATAAAGCAGCCTCTACCTGAGGGCATGTGAGGGTTGTGGGAATTGAGGGTCTGGGACAGCACAATGAACCGAGGACAATGGCTAAACTGGTGATGTTAGAATCTCGCCTGTGCTCCTGTTTTTCTCCTCTTGCCCCCCAATTCCCTTCTGTACAACGAGCCTCAGCACGTGATGTTTTCTCCCCAATACACATTGACCTTGTCTTATACTCTTATTTGTTCCTGTTTTCTTTTATTCTTCTTCCACTACTTTTAATCACGTGTTTGTTTGATGCAGTAAACTGTGGCAATGTGTGCATTTGCTGCTGTGTTCGGTGGTAGGAGCCAGAAATAGGCTCAAAGTTATGAGAGCAATAAAGAAAACACAGGCAGCGGGAAGGAGGTTAATGGACCTCAGGATGGTTTTAGCCAAACCAAATACCAGCAGTACGCTGTTCCTGTGAGGGAAAGGGCAGCTTTCATCTGGAAAATGGGAATCCAGAGCTGTTGTTTGCAAGAACAAATGCTAAAACTAGTGGTAGAACTTGATTTAAATTTTTATTTGAGTTCATTGCAGGCTCTGTGATTAATAAACATATTTCAATCAAAAATAAGAAACATGTTCAATTCAAAAACCATTGTTGCTGCTAAGTTATTGATTAAACAGACATATGAGCCCAGCAACAAACATACTTACTGTTTTTAATCTACTGTTTGGGTTATTCAAGCATCAGGTTGGTGCAAAGTGCTGTTTAAAAAATACTTCTTTAGAAAAGTAAACGCTGATGTTAGCGTTGGTGACGTCTGTGCTGTTGCTACATGTTTAGCATTGAGATGTTATTTTAGGCTAGCTCTTTTTAGCACAATAATCTTTTCCAACGTCCAGTCAGATCGGTTTTTGAGGCAAAAATTTTGATTAAATTAATTTATCAATACACCTTTAAGGTTTTTGACACCCCTGCGTTATGTCATCTAATTTTTATTTTTATGATTTAATTTGAAAATAGCATCATAATTTTAGTTTTTGCTTTTTTCTACCATCTTCTTCAGTTAAGAAAACGGATATCAATCCAACGTACTCTAGCAATTACTTTGTGATAATGTCACAAAGCATATACATCTTGCCTACAAGCAGTTTGTTTCCAAACAATTATTGATCATACGTGGCAAGTCTGAATTTTAGCTTCAGTTTTCTGCTCTTATGGACCCGGTTGGGTCTCCTGCTGCTGTAGCCCAGATACTACAGCGTTCAACCTAGGTTGCATTCACTGATATCCCCCTACGTTGGTTGTTACATTTTAATTTCTGTTTGCTTTTTATCATCTCAAATGAGTTTGGCAATTCTATTCTGACCTCTGATATGAAAAATTAACGGTTTTGTGTGAGAAACAAAACCGTCACAAAGTCACTTCAATTCCCTTCCTTTGCTTTTCTGATTGAGTAGTTTGAACTTTGGTTAGTCATCTTCACTGAGCCTGTCTGAATGAATGACTCACTAATTTATTAATTTAACAAGTGGAGGCTCAGTTGAGCAAAAAATACACAAATTTCCTTTCTAAATAAGTTTCACCATCATGCTTGCAGGGCGAACCTGGACAGTCTGAGATATATTTGTAATGAGGTCCCCTGCTTTCTTTAACCACACGTTGCAATATATACGAACACAGCCCAGTGTAAGGTCAGAAAACCGAATAAAAGTGAAACCAAAATCGTACAGTGCGCCACATCTTGACCTGCGCAGCATTGTCAGGTTTTCTCTGATGACTCTACTACGTTCGTGTTTCTTGGTAAAATGCTAAGAAAAATGTAGAAGTGAGAAGTGAGGTTTGGTTGTAAAACCACAGTCCTCTGACTGAATGGCTGATTAAATGAAAGGCTTCCACTTCACATTTTTTTTTTGAAAAAATGTTGTTTGATGATTAGACAACTAAAATGAAATATTTGTTCCTGCTTATCTTAGGGCTTTATGCAGTGTCAGGTTAATTACATATTTATATTTTCTGTTGCAATGATGTACAGTGGAGTATTAGGCTCGCACTAACAAAAAAATCTAATTAAAGTTATGAGAATAAAGGCATAAAATTACAAGAATAAAGTCGTATGAAAATAATTTGAAATAATACAGGAATAACGTCGTAGTATTACCATAATTCCCAAAATATTTTGACTTTATTCTCATAAAACCATTATGAGAATAAAATTGTACAAGAATATAGTCAACATTTTATGAGAAAAGTCATAATATTTTGAAAACCAAGTCATGACATTACAAGAATAAAGTTATATAAAAATAATTCAACTTTATTATTGTATTATTTTGTCTTTATGCTCATAATATGATTTACTATATTTCTTGCATAAGAAATATACTGTATATTGTAATAGTCTTTTAATATTACAATGTTAATCTCAAATGACTTTTTTTGTGGAATATCATAACTCTATAACTTGGTATAACTTTATTTACCTTTTGTATGGGAAGGTTAAAATGTAAATAAATGTAATGTTTTTATTGCCAGAATTCTTCTGGTAATTTGATTATTTTTTACATTTTCTTATCGTGGCCGTGATGAAAGAACTGCAATACAGTTTCCAAATATAAACGGTGCAATTTCAACCAAACTCCCATCTGGAAAAGATTTAAACGGGTCTGATATGAGCAGAGTTTCCTGCCGAGCGCTCGACTCTCCCTGCAGCACGACCAACCTGTCATTTGCATTAAAAATAACAAAGCTCTATGGAGGGAGACGTGCCTTGTGGTGGTTTTTTCCTTCTCCTGCCCGTCTGCTAGTTTCCCTCCGTTAACTCTGCCTTTGGCTGGCAGTGGGAGCTGACAAGCTCTGGTGTCGGGTCCAGTTTAGCACTTGAAGGCAGTGCGTGTCACAATCACAGGCCGCTTTCTCTCCCTCTCTCTCTGCAGGCTGCTTCACTCCCAAGGTGAGTCATGCCTCGTCACCACTCCTATAGAGACATAAGCCTTCACATCGTGCTGGTAGACGGCCGGCACCTAATGGCCCTGCCGTGATTTGTCGGGGAAAATACTCATCTGCTGAAGAGAGCAATCACTTAGAGCAAGGTTAAAGTGTTTATGTGTTGGAGGAGAGTGGGATTCTAAATCCACGCAGCCTCGGCATGTCTCGGTGTTTGTGCAGCCAGGGTTCGAGTAGACCTGAAGTGATATTGGCAGTTTGAAATCGAGGTAAAATTCCTACGGAAATAAAGGGGGAAGTTGAAAACGATGTTTGGAAATGCGTGTTTCTTTTTGTTTTCCTGTTTTGGCTCTGTGTGGTGTGTTGGTTTAACTGTTGGTTGTTTGATTGTAGCCTAAATGTTCAGATCATGCGTTTATTCATATTGACCCTTTGCAACTACGTCACTTAATCATGCGAGCCGCCATGACGGCCGTGGGAAGTGAGGGACAGGAGTGTTGCACAGAGCGACTGAAATTCCATCCATCCATTTTCTTTACGCCCTTGTCCCGCCGGGGTCAGGAGGGTGGCGGTGCCTTTCTCCAGCTGTCAACGGGCGAGAGGCGGGGTCACCCGGAACAGGTCACCAGTCCATTGCAGGCGACTGAAATTGTTTTTCCTATTTGTTTTTGCCAGTTTATTCATGGCTTCGAGTCAAGCGAATCTATCTGAACGTAACACACCTGGTTGGGGCTCATAGACGGCCATATTTACGAAAGTTGGAAATAACTAGTGTAGAAACAGACCCGTATCTCCTCTCTGCTGACGTGTTGATCAAATTACCATCTTTACCTGAATTCAAACAACATGAGTCACATCACTGTCATAAACGGCGTTTCTCCGTACGCCGGAGCAGAGGGCCGCCATAACCTCCCTTATCAAAAGTTATAAAGTACAAAGACAAGTTTGGTTTCTATCCTTGTCTGATTGTGCAGCTGACCACTCATCACCCTGTGACCATTTTGAAATCAACTAAATGGAAGCGATATTACGCTTCCACTTGTGTTTCTTGACAGCTTTTCCAGGAGCACGTTGGTTGTTTTGGCGTCTGTCACGGCGGAGCAGGCAGTGTTTCGTAGAGAGTGGCGTCATGTGCAAAGGGTCAATACGAATATGGATGTGGAACTGGAATCCATACAAACTTAGATGATATAATTGCACCTTGTATTATTGAATGTATGAAGGGTTCCTATGAAAAATTCAACTAACCTTATCCTAAAAATAGCAAGTTAGAAACAGTCACATTTTCCTGTGGTGCCTTTTGAAAGTATTTTTTTTATATATATAATAAACATAAACTTTAATGTGATTCTTACATATTTTATGGGGCTGGCCAACACAACAAAGTGCATAATTATGAAATGGAACGATTTAAAGTACTCATAATTTTTTACAACTGAAAATCTAAAATACGTTTTTCTGAATAACTGCCGTCTTCTAGGGTTTGTCTCATTTTTTCGTATATGTTGCTTGATATTTCTATAGTTTCTTCTCTGCTAAGAATCTGAAGCTCAGTCAGGATGCAGATCATTTGTTTTGCGTCTGATTCTCAGCTTAATTTACATTTGGACTTTGACTAGGCCGTTGTAAAACATGAATTTGATCAAAAACATTGCCTTTAGACTATAAAAACAGCAAATCCTACCCAGTATTTTTAGTCCAGTTTCTAGTGCAAATATTTTAGCACACTTGAAATGACTTACAGGCAACTTTTCAGCAACATAGAGGAGCTTGATTTAAGTCAAGAATGATTAAATATTGATAATGTATGGACTATTTCACTTATTAGATGGGGAAAATATCTTGAAAAGTTACTTGTACGTCAGTTTTGTGTTTTTTCTCGTGTACTAAGACGTTTGCACCAGAAACTAGACAGAAATACTGGGCGAGATTTGGTTGTGTTTGCAGCTCTGGCTGTATGTTTATGGTAGTTACACACACACTAATGCTGTCTCTAACAGATTTTCTACAAGGGTTGTCCTGTACCTTCCTCCATTTATCCTCCAGAAAACTCCAAACCAATTTTCTTTACCGTGCTAAAGAAAACCAGCCTCAGCATGATGCTGCCACCACCATCTTTCACAGCGGGTGTGGTGTGTTCAGTGTCGCATACAGTCCCCGACCTTTCTGGTTCAGTCGGATGGTCGTGTTTGGTGAGCGGATGTGCAAATGCACAGCACAGTTTTTAGCTTTTATTTAAGAAGCTAAAAGGAAAGCAGTGTAATATTCTACTTTTATTTCATAATTATGCTCTGCTTTCTGCAGGCGTCGCAATGTTTTAAGTTCAAAAGCCAAAAATTTCCAATAAAGGCCGTGGGTGGGTGGTTTGGTTTTTGCACACGCTTCCAACGTGATAGTTTGGGAACAGAAACAAAAAAAAAAAACGACTTTAATCTTACTTTAATATTGAACCCTATGGATTAGGAATAGGATGACACTCAAGCTCATATGCGGTTAAAGGCAGGTGAGTGAATACTTTTGGTATTGTTGCGTATATTCGAACTACCAAAGAAAAACTAAATTGATAGAACTTACTATTTACGAAAAGTCAACATAAAAGGACACAATAGTTACGCAAAGTCTCAATGAAATGCATTGAAATCTTTGCTGCAAGGCACGATAAAGACACGTTTAGGAATTATTGCACCTTTCTGATCAAGCCGGTGACACAGTGTTTGCTTGTCCTGCCTCTAGAAGGAGTTCCTGACAGCGACAACTGAAAAGGACATCTTCGACCATCTGGGCCTTGAGTACATCGAGCCTTGGCAGAGGAATGCGTAGGCCTCCGCTCCTCCCTAGATGGATGGTACCCTGTGCGCACGTCGATGATTTCCCCATCTGCTTGCTGCTCTTCGGCCTCTCCCGAGATTTACTTTCAAACGGCTTCTGATTCCCGTGTCTCCTTTGTGTTGTTGTTGCTGTTGTCGCTTGAATTACACGCAGATGCATGATTCATAATTCATAATTCGCCCTTGTTCGCTATTGTCTGACAGAGAATAAAAAATTCTCCCATACCATTCACAGCCTGCTTGTGTCTAAGTGTTGTAATCATGGGCAGGACAAAGAGGCAAATCAGCCGCCGTAGGAAATCGCCCGCAGTGCCTGAGAAGATGCAGGAGAGACGGAGCAGTAACAGCAGTAACAGGGTTGACCAGTCAGAGAAGAAAAGGATGAGAGAGAAAACAGGAAACGACGAGAGAGGCGAGGGGGAGGGGAGCTTTTTTGTCAAGCAAAATGTTGTAATCACCCTCCTCCTGGCAGGAAAGTGCTCAGTGTGAAGCTGAGCCAGGTCTCCGGGGGAATGGAGAGGCGGGTAATGAGCATCAGATAGAGGAGTGCTTCGCGTCGCATTTAGCTTCCGTTTAAGCTTTCGTCCACTGGAGATCATTTAGCTGACATTCCCCGATCTGAAGACCCGTAGTCTCAGCTCATTGTTCCACAATGAATCCCTTTCCCCGGATAATCGGCTGATTTTGAGGTAATCAGCTGCACTGGGAAATCAGGAAGAATTCAGATGGAAGTTAAATGAGTCCACTGAACACATTTTTCCCACTTCTTTCCCTGATCCTGCTACATGCATCGTGATTGTCTTTATGAATTTTGTCCTTCTTTACCAGGATTCACAGATGAATAAAGTTGATCGATCCTAACCAGACACTTCAGCAATGACGATGCTGGAAAAACACAACATTTTACCAATTTCACTGCAAAAATCTTACCAACTATTTTTGGTCTAGTTTCTAGTGCAAGTATCTTAGTTTTGTCTTATTTCAAGTTTAATATCTTACATGTAACTTTTTACTAAGATATAGCAGCTTGTTGTAAGTAAATAATTCCTTAATATTGCTGATCAAGTACTTCTACCATTGGTAGCTTATTTAACTTATAACAAGACATTTTCCCATGTTGAAAGTAAATTTATCTGCCAATAGAACTTTTCATTAATATTAAGGAGTTATTTACTTAAAACAAGCGTCGATATCTTGCTCCAAAGTCGCTTAGTAAGTTAGTTTTGTCTTATTTTAAGTGATCCAAGATATTTGCACTAGAAACCAAAAGACCAAAAATACTCAGTAAGATTTTGTGTTGCACAACACAACATATCATGAAATAAGACAAAACTCATTTAAAAGTACATTTTCAGCGAGTAAAAACCTTTGATTTAATGTTTAATATGGAAAAAAAGTTCTAGTTTCAAAAGGAGATTTTTTCACTTATAACAAGACATTTTCTCCATATTATAAGTAAAATAATCCCCCTTGTACATCTAGTATATTTTAAATCAATATTAAGGAATATGGTTAAAAAAATAACAGCATTCAGATTTTATGCACCACGCATCTGGAACAAACTTCCAGAAAACTGCAGAACTGCTGAAACACTGAGTTTCTTTAAATCAAAGCTAAAAACCAAATTGTTGCGTTTGATGTGTGTTGATGATTTCAGCCCTTGACCAAATGTAATGTGTTATTTGTAATCTGTTGCCTACATTATGCATTTATGATGTTTTTAATGTTTTCACAACGCAAAGCAAAAACAATTTTCTTGTTGACTTAAATTGCATTTTCAAGTTAAACCGCCTCCAAATGTTTCGCAGTGTGTACAACTTAAATTAGCTTTGTCTTAGTTCAAGTTTGCTAAAATACGTGGTAGGATTATGTGTTTTTTTTCAGTGGAGATGCAGCCTTCTGTTTCCAACTCAACCCATTTTACCATGACGTCTGGCCCCCAGTTTATCCCATGATGCCTCAACAAGAGCAGAGACAGATGAGAGCAAAGCATTCTTATGAATAACCCTATTTAAAGATCTTTAACTAGAACAGTCCTCCACTTTGAGGACTTGACCCAGGCCTCAAACTCTCCCTCTTCCTTCTTGCTCCCTCTTGGTCTCTTACTTTCTCTCTCTCCTGTGGTGTAACTCGGCTCTTTCAGCTTCACAAGCACAAACAAACTTTATAGATTCCACGCTGCAACATTAACCAGGTGGTGCGAGCTCCAGCACCCTGATGTTCTGGGTTTTTATATTTTTTTATGTTTGGACTTTCTAACGAAGGAAAATCCCGCTTTTGCTTCGCGGAAACCTCCCCAGAGTGAAATGAAACCAAGCTGACCTCAATACATTTGCATCAGTCCTGCTCTCTTTTCCCTAATTGTTTTTCAAGTGCAGATGGGATCTCCCTCCACGCTGAACGTTCACATTAAACATTCATTAAAATAAGATTGGGATATTTTGCGTATAGAAACTAACACAATTCCTGAAAATTAAAGAATTAAATGCAATATAGAAACTGTCTGCTCCCAGTAGAAAACCTATGGAGCCATTCACTTGTGCAATATTACATGTTTTTCAGTTTTGCCCTAATTTTTAGATACAACAGGAGACAGCTCTGAATTACATTTTGTCTTTTGTACATATTGTCAAGTTAAATCCACACCATTTAATGCATCTTAAAAGTGATTTATGTGACAGAAAAACACAAAGTAGTGTGCAATCGTAGCGCAGAAGGAAAGGCTTTAAAAATTTGCCTGTGTAATTTTATTCTAGTATAAATCCTACTGTTGTTTGAAGGTCTCGGAGGTTTGTTAGAGAAGATTAGAGGACAAACAGCCTCATGAAGACTGAGGAACACAGCAGACAGGTCAGGGAGGAAGTTGTGGAGGAATTAGTTTATAAAACAATATCGGAAACTTTTCGACATATCGCAGAACTTTCTTAAGTCCGCCATTAAGCATGGTACACCTGCAAAGCACTTCAGGACAGAGCTATACAGTTAATCTAGCAGAGAGGACAAGCAGACTATTGTCACTCTGAAGGAGCTGCTTAAGGTTAGGGTTAGTCACAAATCTGGCCTTCATGAAAGAGTGGCAACAAAAAAGCACTAGCTGAAAGAAGAAAGTCTCATTTCTTATGAACTCTGTGTGGTTGAGCCAAACTTTTCAAATCGGTTCTCATGTTTACAAGATGCGTGATGAAAATTGTGTTGTTTTTGTTCTCATCTCGCCACAACTCGCCTGGTGAACCTTTTGCTCATTTCTCCGTGTGAAATTATTGAGTGATTGGTGTGACTTTTGTGGGTGTTTGTTGAGGGGGGAGGAAAGCCCCAACTGCTCAACTTCCAGAAGCCAGTTTTTCAGCTACAGAGCAGAATGGGTAGCTTTGAGGAGCAATTGTAAGAGATCATATGAACGCAAACATTAAACTCCCGCTGCTAGATTCTGGCCCCACACAGCGAGCTACGGCTAAAATCTTAGCCTGATGCTAAGATGTTAGCATTTTTGCCCGATGCTAAGATGTTTGTATTGGCTAATAAGATGTTAGGATCTTATCCCTATGCTAAGATGTTAGCATCTTAGCCTACTGCTGTGTTGTTAGCCTTATCAAATGCTACGATTGCACTTTTCTGACAACATGAAAATATAAAATTAGATTTTCCAGCTCATCAATCGTTGCTTTTACTTGTGAACTTGTGTAAGGGTCGTTCCTCTCCAACATGATTGATATGTTTACTGTAGGTTACAGTTGTAAACAACACACACAGCCAAACACCCTGACGTCACGGCAGCAGGAGGAGTTTCCTATCATGCTGGCTCCTTTCGGTGTTTAGGAGACGCAGCAAACACACACTGGAAGTTACGTGTTTGCAAAATGCTCTCTCTAAATGCCTCATGCCAACAGTGAAAGACGACGGAAGGATTGCCTTCAAGCTTCTAAACTCGCAGGAAAAATTAATTCCAAAGGCCGTATGATAAAAATGTTTGGAGCTGGATTTAGTTCAGTCTAGAAGTAATCAGATGACCAGCTTGAATGTTAGCTCCGGGTCTCACAAGTCAAGCACCAACCACAACACAGGTACAAAACGTAAGAGCTAAAGGGTTCTTTAGATAATCATCCTGTGGCACATTGAATCAGCCACTGGGCCTCAAGAAGAGATACACTGTAGCAAGAAAAGCTTTCTGAAGGTACACTGCAGGAATCCTCTAATGGCTTCTTTATTGCACCTTGGTGCAAGCTATATTTATTGCACCAAGGTGCAATAAATAAGCCATTAGTGGAGACCGGCACTGTGCAGACGACTTTTGTATTTTTGCTACAGTCGGATCTGAGGTGAGCAATTAATCTCAAGTTTTAGGTTTTGGACTGGTAGCAGAAATACTCCAAATTAACCCCAAGTGCCAAAAATAATCACAGTTTTTCTAATCAACATACTGAACAACAATGGATCAGAGTCACCCCCCTGAGTGCTTTGATTCGGTCTGTGCACAATAAATACTTGAAGAAGTCTGTTGTTTTGCAACAGGGTGAAACCTTGTGTCACCTGTTATTTCCAGCTCTCACCAGATCTGACTCTTTCGTTCTTCACCTTTGGTCAGTCGCATGCGCCTCTGGCTATGTTTCCATTGGATTGTCATGCAAATTTTAAGTGGACTTTTCAAATTTTGCAAAAAAGAAAATAGAAGAAATCTATGGAGCGAATCAACCTGGGTTTGTAAGGTTTCGTGGATATAATAAACAAGAGGACACATCTCAGAAAAATGTAGAGTCCTCTCCTCCGCTTCGGGATTAGAAATTTCTCCACGTTTTGTGCCTCTGGTAAGGCACCAGTTGATGGGAAAGTTCATTATGTCAGAACTTATTCTACCAATGTGTTTCCACCTTCCTCTTTTTCGGGAAAACCACCTCAAGCGAGCGTAAAAACATTTTTTTTTTTTTTTGCTGCCAAATTGAAGAAGTTATTTCGAATTTTGACGTTTTTGTCAACTGTTTTTAGTGAAACAATTCAAAAGGTGCATAAAAAATGTTGATGGAGACACGACTAATAGTCTATAGTGATCATTTCATCTGACTCCTCTAACAACTGACCTTTTTTTTTACATGCTGGATGTTTGAGGTCTGACAGGAATGAAAGATGTGTGGGGAAATGAATAAAAAAATGCTTGCAGAAATTTGCATAGGGTGCTTGATTTGCTGACGCCATGTTTTTTTTCTCCATTCAATCGGTTTTTATTTCTACCTATGCAATCATTTTCCTCCCCCGGTTCTCTTTTGTAGACGTTCGCTGCTAAAAGCCCTCAATCATCTCTGTCAGACAACCGATTCTTTAACTTGCTCAGATCCATCACTACACAGGAGTTTCACATGGACATCTTTCAGCCTCACTCTCTGACCTTTTAATAAACATGAGCTCTGTGCTACAAACATGGACGGATTACTAAATGGACTCCCTGGACGTTGGAACGAATGGGGCGATGAGACTTTTAGGAGGAGACATCAAAGATGACTTCATCCGAAACGACGACACTCAGGTCATTCATTAAAAAAGAAACAGGAAAAGAAACTACAAACTAGAAGAAAGGTGATGCTCTCAAAATATGACAGTAAATAGCATTTCCAAGGCAGCAGGTTTACTTTCATTTTCAAGTTAAACCACCTTCAAATGTTTTACGATGTGCCTAACCTGGATTTTAACTAACATTTCTTTAAGTTTCCTCAGAAATCCAGCACCAGTTTAAATGACAGATTTTTTTTTTCTGACTTACTGACTTTAAACAAACTAGCATTCTTGCTGAAATGTTACTTGTGAGTTAGTTTTGTCTTATTTTAAGTGCAATAAGACGTTTGCACCAGAAACTAGACAAAAAAATTTACTTGGTAAGACGGGGTGTTTTTGCAGTGTGTGAACGAATACATTTTTAAGGTGGTTTGGGTGTAAAGTCACTATAATATTTAACCAAAGTAATTTTACTGATTTTGCAAGATCGAAAGGCAAAACAGATGCAGAGAGAAAGAAAACAACAGGAGATGTTCGAGAACGTCTAACCAGCACGTTTATGTGCAGGTTGTAACGTCTTTAATTAACTGAAGTGATGGATTTATTTTCTCAGGGCCAGCTGGCAGAGTCAGTTCAAAAACTGAACCAGGAATAAAATCATTCTCAGCCAGTGTGAGGAGAAAGTAAGAGCAACACGTTTCACGGCTGCAGAACCGCACGGTAGAAACGTTTTATTTATAATGTTTGTGTTTTGCTCCGTTTAGAACCGAATCAGATGAGTAGACAACACAGCTGTGTCTTGATGCGTCTTCTGCGTCTAAAGCAAAATGTAATATTTTTCAATAAGACATTCTCATTCATGGTTGGGTCAAAGCTGCACAGTGGGTCAGTTTTGAGCTCTGGTTCAAACCCGGATGTTGCTGTAAGAGAGAACGTGTGTGCGTGCGGATGGTTCTTCCTAAGACAAATAAACATGTAAATACGCTCGTTTCAACTGATTTTTTTTGATGGGAACAGATCCACAAATTCCTCTAAATATTTTCTTCAATCATCTTGCCAAGCCAACCTTATGAGCACTTTAAAAACTGGAAAACTACAACTCCAAGAAAATGTGTAAAAGATGTTATGAGGCAGGTTTGCCAACTAAAATGTGGATTTTTGATCAAAAGCCAATGAAAAAAATCTGAGTTTTCAGAGCAGATATAAAAATACACAGTGATCCAGGAATCAAATTGAACTTACTTTGCCACTCACCCATGACCGATCTGAATTAAAGTAACTAAAATATAACTAAATATGACCCTGTAACCACTTACATGTTGCATTTCTTTAATTTCCCCCAGATATTCAGAACTGCATTACATAATATTTCATTCATACATTAGTTAGTTACTTAGTGGGAGATATTGCCAAAAATAATGATATCATGATATAAATACCTCAATAACAATATCACAGGTGATATTTCACATTTTCTGCTTTATTAAAATTAGATTTGGTCAAACTACTCTTACTTGAGTAAAATTCATGGAATCTGCACCTTCACTGAATAAAAATAAACATGTTTTAACTAAAAATTCACACACCTGCAGTTTATAAAACTTATAATGTTTTTATATTGTAAGAAACTGATATGGAAAAAAATTTCTTTTTAGTTATTTAAATATGAAAATTTCAACTTAACTTTATATTTTGGTCCATCTGATTATGATTTTTTTTTAGATATTATTTGATAATTTGATCTTTTACTCATTACTTGAATAGACTTTTTACAAAATACTTTCTTACTCTTACTGGAGTAATTTCTTGGATGGCTACTTTTTACTTTTACTCGAGTAAAAATATGTTGAAGTAGTGCTACTCTTACTTTAGTACATTTTTTGTGGATACTTAGTTATAATTTATTCTGTCTCTGTCCCACATTAGTAGTTCTGTCTGTTTATAATTGTCACCAAGATTTGGATTATCATCCTGATTAATGTCAGCTGTGCAACATTTTCTCTCCTCTTAAACATCAAATCTGCCAAAACTCATAAAAACCGCATGTCTCATAATTCATCCACAGACACATTGCAATGCAAAATGATGGAAGGTCACTCTACAGCTCCATCAGTTTGTCACTGTACATATCGTGAAGTTGACTTGGAGTGCTGATGATGTGAAGATGGGTTGCGTTTATAAGAAGAGGTCAAAGATTAATAGGAGGCTCTCAGAGGAGGAGAAATGCATCAGCAGCAGAGCTTCCCCAGAGATGGGAGTGCCACCTTTCTCTCAAAGTTACATTATATAAAGGTCATTAGTAGTGTACAAATGCAATGCATCTATAAATTAAATTACTCGATTCTATGTGGCGTGAAGACACCATTTGAGTCAGCAGCATATTTCTTCTTTTGTGAGAAATGTGCATGGGCTGAAAGGAAGAAGGCCAACACATAGACTCTGTCTGAGCTGCGTTCCTTCAGCTAACTTTTCATTTTGTTGTATCAGAAGACAGTGATTTATTGGCTGTGCTGCAGAGGCTTTAGAGCAAGTGTTGGGGCCAGTCAAAGCCAGTTGGGAAAGGTGACAGAATAAGGACGCCCGCTGTTTCTGCCTCTCAAGGCGTGTCAAAGAAGTGAAGCCGACGCAAAAAACAAAAGAACAAAACGGGGAAGAGAAGAAGACATTTTAAAGACAATTTAATTTTTTTTTTTTTGTCATTTTTTTAAAGAAAAGAAAAATGGGCTGACTGAAAACTTGTAATGATCAGAGATATCTGCAACAGACCTTTGAGATAATTGCCTTGCAAAGAAAAACTCCCATTGGTGTCAGAGTGGCTTTCAAACTGCCGAATGAGGAGTTATGCACAGAGAGCGAAAGAAATAAACTTTAATTTGAGGTCAGCTGCTCCTTTCATGATGAATGACCTACCGCACAGCTTTCGGGAGGGTAGGCGGTTTTCGGAGTGAGCGTGTCCACCTTCACACGTGGCACAGGTACGGGAGGAAGACACAGAGGATGAAGAGGAGGAGGCGGCCCATCTGCTGCCGCTTCCCATCCCATACCTTCTGTTTTTGTCAAGAAGAAACAGGAACTGACGTGATCTGGTTGCCTTGAATAAAATTATGTTTGCATTTAGGCTCTTTTGAAAGTCTTATAGCTTATAACATTTTTCCCACTGTATTAGTTAATTTGTCTGTCAAAAGAAGTAGTACATTAAGGATTTATTTACTTAAAACAAGCATCTATATCTTGCTGAAAAGTTACTTGTAAGTTGGTTTTGTGTAATAAGATATTTGCACTAGAAACCAGACCAAAATTGCTTGGTGAGATTTTGTGGTTTTGCAGTGTATGTCTGGAAATGTGGAAATAAAAGCATTTCTGATGCTTTCTTTTGGTCCAATAAAAGACAAAGTATATCATTTATTTTAAAACATATCACTGTCTAACCAGTGACTTACATCACATGATATTTTTTCACCTTATTTCTTTATCAATTTAACTGAGACATACAATTTTCCTTTTGTCACTGAAGGCATCATCACCAGAGAATAAATGGTGAAGATAAACCACAATATTTGATTAGATTTATTCATTTAAAGGCCTGATGAAAATATTTAACCCTGTTTATGAAGCTAATATATGAAGGGTTTTAATCTAACTGGTGTGTAACTGGAGTATTGACTAAGGGACTTTGTATCTGATGACCTTATAAAGACGCAACTCGCTTTATGACTGAGCCTAATAAATGCATCGTTATCATAAACTGTACAAAATTCAGATGAGATAAACGCTGCTAAGTAAAAGTAATATTATTTATGTGTTTTATTTTATTAGGTGTGTGACAATAAAACCGGCTCAGAGAACAAAACAGTACATGATGGAGGATTTATGAGACCAGATTATTGCGATTTGTTTGCGAAAACTAAGAAATCACATAAACACAAATCAGATTTTGTAAATGTTGAAAAATTCCATGTATATTTAACTAGTTTCTGAATTGCAGGTTTAATTTAATGCAAAATGTCACTGAAAAGTCTCTGTTTTTGTTGGATGAGCCTTAAAATACAGGTAAATGTAAGAAAACCGTAATAAGTATTCAGATCAGGCTTGTTATTTAGACTAAAAGTACTTTTTAAAAATAATCTTTAAGCAGGTATAGAACATACTTTTCATTAAGCAGAAGTTTCTATATTAAAAATGTTTTTATTCATCTGATATAACATTCTAAATTGAAAAATTAAATGTTTTTACTACCTTTAAGTGAAAAATCATCACAATTAGCAGAAAGAAAGGTTTTAAAGCATCAGCCTGTGTGTAAATAATCTATATGTGTTTCACTTTGTGAATTGAGTCACTAATTTAAATGAACTTTTCATTAATATTCTGATTTATTTAGATGAATCTGTAGATTTAGTGCTGCATACCAGACTCATTAAAAGACTTTTATAGCCATTTAGTTAAGAGATGCTAAGTTTAGCAGCTAACAGTTACCCAGTCATAGTACACGCACTGTCCTCACATACTGATATGTTTTCTTCCTCTGTTTATTAATTTCCACAATAAGAAGGACTTCACATTAAATTGTTGCCAGCTTGCCCTACCAATGCTCTTCCTCAGATGAATGAATCCTCAAACCGGCAGGTCGTTTCAAGAAATACTCGTTTTCTTATTTCAAAATGAGAGTCTCAAACATAGAACTGGAGAATCAAGCTTGAAGCTGTCATCTCCACAGCAGTCATTTACAATTACTTCCCCAGACTGACACTGCTGAGGGGCGCAAAGGGGCGGCACTGTGTGAGACTGAAGTGCTATCCAGTCAACGTGACACAAGTCTCAAAGTAATGAAGCATAACAATATTGGACTGAGATCGTTTTACACTTCTTCTAGCATTGTTGCTTCTGCAAATGTAAGAGTATTTAGATCGAAGGTTAGCAAAGGTATATGATTTAAGATGATGTAAAAGCAATAAATGTTTAAACTGAAACTATTTTGAATCCTAGAGTTACTTTTGAACCATAATAAATGAAACACTAACCAACATTTTGATGCGTAATGATGTAAATGTAATGTCCAGTTGTTGATTTTTGTGTTTTTATGACATAAATCACTTTGAACTACCTTGGTGCTGAAACGTGCTATATAAATAAAATGTATTTATTGATTACATTTTTATCTATTACTCCAATGGAAAGCATATTTTCTAAGTTATTTGCATTTTAATGTGAGTTTATCTATAAAAAGTGACAAAAGGTAAATAGTGATGTGGAGGAGGAATTTCTGTTTTACTGCAGTAAAACAGAAATTTTCAGAGAAGCTCAAAATACTGAAATGAGTGGTTTTCAAGAAACTCCAAGAGGCCATCTGTAAGGACATATCTCTGCACACACCCGGTTTTGAGGAGCCACTGACTCTCCAAACAAATGCATCTGGAGTTGGCTTCAGTGAGGCACTGTTACTGCAGAAGTAAAGCCACTTTTGTCCCAGAGATGCACAGAGATGCAACATATTCGGCTGCTGTAAAAAGTGTTTTAAACCTTATGGCCTGAAACTCGCCCTACATAGGATTCTCTGGTGAATGCAACAAAGAGCACAAGGTAATCTGTAGATGGAGGGATAGCATCCAGCTCCCTTATCCAGAAGTTTCACAACACAATGCAGAAAAGAGAAACCATATACAGTCTGTCGATGTTCTATTTATTTTGAAAAAGAGATGAGAAATACACCAGAGTTAAGCGATTTCCAGTTGCACGTCCCAAAAGAGTGGGAATTAGATACAAAAGTGATAAGAGCATGTTTTACTTTTGCACGTTTAACAGGAAAACGCAGCATTATGTCTAACACTAGTTCAATGAGTGTTAGAACCAGGTACAAGAAAAATTGCAAATAAATAGCTAATATGAGCAAATTATTGCATTTACACTTTCCCACACTGAGCTTTAGGAAATAGTAATGTGAAACACAAATGTTGTAAAACATTTGAAGGTGGTTTAACTTGAAAATGAAAGTCCACCTGCTGCCTTGAAAATGCAGTTTAAGTCAACAAGAAACCTGTTTTGGTTTTAACAAGAAGAAATAAGTTGTCTAAACATTGTTTTGTGTTTTAAGTTCATTAATCTTGAATTGAGTTTTGACTTAACGCTGCAATTTAAACCAAATTAAAAAATGCCCTCCCCCAGTTAAAGAGCACACGTTTCTCTATTATTTCACTCACAATATCAAGTTAAAATAACTACTTATTTTACTTTAGAATAATTACAAATTTTGTTTCAAATTGCATGAACAAAATTTCTGATCTGATAATGAATTTTATTAAACATCCCAATGAATTCTGCCCAAAAACATTTAGTGAGAACAGGACATAAAAATGAGCATTAATAACACAAGAGTCAGATCAATGTAACGATGCAAAACATGCCGCTAAGCATTCTGGGAAATGGTTCCCACTCCTGCCTTTTTCTTCTTTCAGTTTTTTAAAGTGCTAACCTAAAAGCTCTTGGAGGTTTGATACAATTAATAAAAAATTAACACAACTTACTACTTTAAGTTTATCTTTCACAAACTCACACATTTAGGTTCAAACTCGTTGAATTTATTTGACTTAAAGTGCAGAAGATAGTAACTACAACTGAATGCGGCTCAAATGTTTTACAGTGAACTTGCGTGTTAAATAGTTTTGGTATCTCTACTTTGTGAAACAGCCCAGTCTGCTTCTCTCAGGTCAGAAAGGCTTTTTTTCATGAGCACTCATTGTGTCAATCCCGTTGATTGCTGCCTGTTAAAGGGATGTAAAAGAGGAAACTGATGTTATAACTTGGAGAATCCCAAGGCATCTTTAAAAGTCAGTCTGGCACAAAATGAGCCCCTGTCCTAATTTATCTGACTTAATTTATCAACACACTGGCGTTGCGTTCACATGGGAAACGGCGGCAGTTGCATTAGTCTCTGCCCACACGCTGTTACACTTTGCTTTTAATAGCAATCGTTCTTGAGAACTGACAAGACACTTCTTCCTGCTCCATTTCATTACATCCATTCAGCGCTGATCACAAAGTAAAGTGTTATTTAGTCCGTCAACTTCAACGCAGCCGATGTTAGGCTGCAATCAAACAAGAAGGCCAACATGGACCAGACACAGCAGTCTCAAATCTCCCACTCATATTTTACTTGTCTTTTTTTTCCCTTTCATCTCATTTTCTTTATTCTTCTCTCCGTCTCCTCTAATCCTTTTTGCAAACACAGATTAGCCGAGCAGCAAGAGCCGATAATATTTGCTTGATGCAGTAATGGCATCCTCAAATCTCTGGCTATTCAAGGGGACAGAGCAAACATTTTCTAATGAGAGGGATTTTTTTTTTTTTACCGGCCCTCTTTGACAGTTATGATAACAGTAAATTTGGATGAGTGTTTCTCAATGAGTGTGTGTTTATTTTTATGTTTGAATTCCACCCAAAGTTGAAAATAAACTCCCCACAAAACTGATCCAACATTAAAAGCAGAAACAATACATTTTTTTTTGTGTGCAAGGACAGAGCTTTTCTATAAGGTTGAGATTAAAAACATTAATTTCACATAGAGATCAATAGGCTCAATAACTGGAGTCTTAAAGGTGAAATCAAGAAAACACACAAAAGCCATGTGGACGCCTCTAACTCCTTCAGACTAACAGGAAACATCAAGAGCTCCAAGACACATTGGTGCTGGTTCCTGTTAAATCATATTTTCAGTCATTATAAGTAAGCCAAGGTTTGTTTACTAGGACCAAACTTAGTTAAACACAATGTGGATATAAAGATAATGAACTCTTAAAAAAGTCTTTAGACTTAAAAATGCTTTGTGCATCAAATCAATAGCAGAAATGAGTAGTTATTGTTCCAGCCGAGCAGTAAGGTCTCCTTCACTCTGTCTTGAGTGCCGTTCTGTCTCTCCTGGTGTTTCAGACTGAATGGATTGTTGTAAATATAGAAATGCTGCTTTGCTCTTAATACTCACTAAATAGGTTTCTCTGCTCCTTCCCCATCACAATGCCAGCACCAAAGGCAGCACAGAAAAACAAGGATGTCTACGTTACACCATAGATGCACATTTTTTGACGTGGTTGTTCACATTTCTATGAGATGATTTCTCTGCCGTAATTTGAGAGCACACATTTTCAGTCTGAAAGCAGAATTTTGTGCCTTTTGCTCTTTAAAAACTTTAGGTCGTGGTTTCTCCCTACATCCAATGGGCGGTGCAGGTTGCTACAATCGATAGTAGCCACTCAGGCACACCCACTAGAAGGAAACAAACGCACCCTGTATAACGCTTTCATTCAATTGGCTGAGAGGTTGCTAGGCAACGGTACTTTCTTGTTCCAAGCTGGCAGAAAATGATTCACAAGTGAGCAGGGAGGTTTGCAAGCAGAGCTTTGAGCCGAGTAGAGACAAATTTTGAGCGCGAGGAGAAAGGTTTGAGAGAGCACAGAGAATATTTGAAAGACACCAAAAGAATTTTGAGAAGAAAGACATGAAGTCCTGCTTTCAAATTGAAAATGTGTGCTCTCAAATTACGGCAGAAAAATCCCCCCCCCCCCCGTACATTTCCAAATATATGCAAAGGTTGTTTGCTTTTCTGCTGTGTGAAAAGCAAACAACCTAAAAGTATTCTGCATGTGCAGTAGAGGACAGAATAATGCCACTCATAGCGAGCGTGCTCAGTGTTTGCAAAAGTAAAATTATTTTCTGATTTTTAAAGTTGTTATCCAACCAGCTTAATCTGCATGATCGTCCACCATGGTTGTTGTTTTTCTTCCTGCTTGCATGTGTCAGGACGCAGAATATTGACGTTAATCGAGTATCAGTGAGGTTCAGGTCGGATGAATGCGACCTGGCCGTACAGACTCAGGTCACATGTGAATAAGTCAGACATGTATCGGATTTAGATCTACATATCCAAGAGGGCTAAGTCGCATTTGCAAAAATCGGGTCTGTTTTGTTCAGACTGTCATTAAAATATCAGACACGGATGGAATAAAAGCACAAAAATAAAATTGGATTTGGTGACTTTATGCTGCAGTGTGAACGTAGCCTTGGATTAGCATCAGTCTCTTTGGTTTCTAGTTTCTTTGTGTTTCGTTCGGCTCGCTTTGTGTTAATTATTCACATTCCCTCAGTCTGCCTGTTTGCTCTCCTCTCGTCCTCCACTCTTCCCTCACTGTTTTTTTTCTTTTGATTAATTCAGTTTCATTGTCATCAATAAACAATTTAGTATTCTTGGAATTTGGACTGCTTTGTTTAGTGCCAAATTATGAAGACGTTTCTCCACTATATTGTTACTCTGCCTTGTCACTTATCATTGATAGTGTATTTTATGTGTGCTTTTGCACGACAATAAATTACTTTACAATAAACCATAAACTTCACTCAGACTCATATTTCATTTTTTACAGCAGTAATGTTACATCCCATAACTGTCAGATTTTGCTCAGCCGTAAAATTTTGTGTCATGAACGCACACCTCTCAAACTAGTCAAATTGAAACTTATGCTTTGCTGTTTTTGTAGTTTTTCCTTCCTGAATTCTACAGATTATCAGAGCTAAATTAAAACAAAGACCCTGTTAAGTATATGTAACACAGTGTAACATGTTAACACGTGTTTAAATACTTCCTTGAATTCCTCGGTATAAACAGTCACCGGCAGATTTTCCCACACAAGAACAATTGATCCTTTTCGTTCTTTCAAAGCTGTATATGTGCTTTTCTCGACTTGTATCTGTCATTATAACTGTCATTATAACCCTTTGCACATTACAGGCCCTTGACTCTGCGGCTGCAGGCTACTGGGTGACAGCTGAAGGTAATTCACTTTGCCTCGTTTAGCTTGCTGTTAACAACTCATGGGATGATAACAGGAGAGCAAGAACTTTAATCATATTCCTCCGCCTTCAAGAGAGATATTGCTTTTGCTCGGTATATTGAGCGGGTGGGGGTATGTGTGTATATTACAGTAAGAAGGCATGGCAGGGTGGATGGTGTGTGTGTGTGTGTGTTTGCCTTGCAGGTGTCATGAATGGCCTGGGGACATGTATCATCGATCCGTTTCTCCAGGCTTCCTGTACATGGACTGGCATTAAAATGATTCATGGCCCCTTTCCTGGGCTAATACCTCTGATATTAAGATATCAGCCTGCTGCGTTGGGTGGACGGGGTGGGTAGGGGCCCAGAGCGAAGACACAGTGCAGGACAGGAGATTTCTCAGGCAGCAATCTAACGGGGACGTTTCGCTCTCGCTTTTCTCTGGGTTTGGAAAACAAAAGCTTTCAGCAACTCCGGGCTCCCTGCTGCCCCCGTGGCGAGTAAACAGCCAAGCAGCAGCAAAACAAGTGTAACATACACCATCTGGCTCTGCACCGGTGTCTGCCGCAGTCACAGAGATAGGCAGGAGTCGTGAAAAGAGGGGGAGGGGGTGGATTAGCTGATCAGAATGGCATCTCCTCCTCACCTCGACAGGGATGCCACATGGACGCCAAATTTCTACTAACACAAACACGCAACTCTTGGATGCTTAGCAGGGAAGTCAGTGGGTTAGCGAGAGTTCATTACAAGGTGTATGGGGTACATCTTCTGCCATATGTATAATTACTGTTGGCTGCAAATCAAATGACTCTCCGTAAATCTGTCCACAAGCAGGATGTGAGCTGGCAGCCTGCTGCCCACATGCGGTGGAGTTTTCC
This sequence comes from Girardinus metallicus, assembly GCA_903067095.1. Taxonomy (NCBI): domain Eukaryota; kingdom Metazoa; phylum Chordata; class Actinopteri; order Cyprinodontiformes; family Poeciliidae; genus Girardinus; species Girardinus metallicus. Next base: position 38,731 of record CAEGAE010007739.1, read on the forward strand.
ACATTCGTGGGATTAACCAGGTAGCTCTCCTGCTGTTTTGGCAGAAAATAGAAACTGGAAATGAAGGATTCGTGTTTATTTTTGGTTTTCTCCCGCTGCCGTGTTCCCTCTATTTCTACTCCTCAAGTTGCACCACAGAGAAGCAGCAAGAGCTCACTGTTCCCACCTGTAATTGTCCCCTAACATCATCTCCCTTAAATATGTTACCCAGATTGTTGCTCATCACTTAAATCCAGATCCATCCCTTCAGCAGAGCATGTTCCGCTTGCAGACTTTCACCTGTAGAAAGGTGTGATATTAATCAAATCACGCTTTTGAGGTAACAACCTTGTTATTCTCTCACAGCCAAGTGAAATTAGTATCTGTTTGTGTCTCAGGCTCATTGCATATAGGAGAGCAGACATTATGCACAGGTATTGATCATATGTGAAGACAGGAATACATAGTCAATACTTGCAGGTAATGGCTGCATCCTGTAAGTCAGCCCTGACATTTGTGCTATGCGAGAGCTTATCTGTCCTGTTTAAATTGCTTGTATGCTTTGTTTGCTTCATTCATTTACAAGGACGCTGCATGCAGCCAATTGTATATAAATAGAAATAAAAACCTATTTATACAGTGTGTGAAAAGGCTGAAAATAGCAGAGACTTACAGTGTGGTCAAATGTTTACATCCACTCATCAGCAGCATGAATACCATTATTTTAATAATTTAGTTTAACCATTGTTTTTTTTTTTTTTTGGTTGTTTAACCATGAAAAGGTTTCTATTGTTACTCTGATTGAATATTTGATCACTCTGTTCACTGAAATTGATTGGTTTCTGGATTTGAAGCATGGAATTAGTTGCCATGCTTAACATCTTACAAACTTTCATCCCTTACAGTACACCAGCCATTACCGCTCTTTCTTTCTTTACTTCTCAATCTAACAGATTGTATTACTGATAGAAAGTGCATGTAAGCACTCTCACCGCTTCTCTGAAGCGTTACAACCCCTTACCTCTTTATATTCAGCTCAGATTTTTATCATATTGCTTAAATCAGCCAAGCAGGAAAAAAAAAATCTTCACATCCTTCCACACTTTGGGTAAAGAGCTGCAGCTGCAACTTCTTCTGGGTGTCTATAACAGGACACAGCCACACAGCAATCAGCAGGGAGGAGGCAGCGCAGACAGCACATTTAGTTGAAGTGAACAACTTTACCAGACTCATCACTAGAAGTGCTGTAAAAGCCTCTCTAATGAGAGGCCAGCCCGAGTCCTTTGAACAACAAACTGAAAAGAGTAAATAAAATAGTTTTAACTGCTGCTACCTTTCAATCAAAGCAAAATTAAAGGTGTTATTATTCTCTCCACTGGTAGTGATAGGACACATAGGCACTGTAAGAAATTCGGTACAGCTATTTCTAGGAAAAAGATCATGAAACAGAATAACTTTGTAGCAATCACGGACTGGGGTCTGCTGGGGTTTACTTTCAGTGAATGCTTCCCTGGATAAAATCAAAACAGCTTCTGAAGATGCTGGAAAGAAGGTTTTATTATCCACAGTGAAATTATTCTTTCACTGACACGCGTTCAAAGGCAACTCAGCAAGGAAGAAGCCGTTACATGAAAAGCTAAATGGCCAGATTACAGTCTGGGAATTCAGACAGGGAAAGAAGACCTTTCATTTTGTGGACACATGTCCTGAACTCTGATCAAACTAAAATCGAAGTGTTGAAAGACAATTTTTAGATTCAAGAAAACCAGGGGAAAATATATTTATGCTAAATGGAGGATAAAGCTAATTAAGAAATAAATTCTCATTTTCTTATATTTAAAAAATAAATAAATAAACATACAAGTGTTGTGGAAGCAAAATACAAAAATCGAAATACAAGACATGGCCTACCTTCAAAGGAAAGAGAAAACTGTGAGAAAACAAAGTTAATGGCAGCGATAGTACTATGTAATTTTTTTTAATCAATGACACAGACACAGCCAAGAAACAACGATTCAGGCAAACCTTGTACGGAAAGAAAAAACTGTCAAATATAACACACAATTAGTCCTTACACCGAGAATAGAAGGGATAAACAAATTTAATGAAGAATGATTAAAAGCAGCTTTTTTTTTCTGTAATTACAGCTATCTTTAAAACCAAGTGAGAGTTCCCGGCAGACTCTGTTTTAGCTGACTAACACTGAAGCGTGTTGGTGATGTGTAAATGAAGATCTCACTAGAGTTACGGTTTTAAGTACTAAGATCATTAAATATTATTTGTCATTGGAGACTACACAACACATCTCTCTACCAAAATAAAAGCTTATCCAAACATCTCCCCGCTGCATAAGCTTCTGTTGTTTAGTTGTGTGTCAACATAAAATATTTATTTTTGAATGTCATTAAATGTACTTCTAGGACACCAGTTACAATATGCTTATTTATTCATTCAACTGTGACTTTTTAACAGGTTAAATTTCTGGGTGGCTGGTAATTGTTTTGGACATCTTTTTGTTGTATCTCATGACCGATGAACAGGGTCAAAGGTTAGTGGGCAGTGAGGGCGGGTTCATAACATGCCCATTAAATCAAACTGAGGGCAGAAATGCCTCCATAATTAGGAGTAACAAATTTTGCATGTAATGTTTTTTTTTTGACAGACTTGTTAAATATTCAGACGCTATTATAACCCCTTGGTCCCTTTGAGTTATTCTAGTGAATTCTGTTTTGGAAAAATAGAGTCTTTATTCTGGAGTCTGCAGATGTGAAAAGGATAAAAAGAGTTGCAGCAGAGCAGAGACAATCTGTTTATGTGACATGGTTTTAACAAGTTTCACTGCAAAAGGAAATTGCTTTTACTGAAACATAACAAATGCAATCCATCATCCTAAAAATCCACTTTTACATCAACAATTTCACATTTATTAAACAAAGATCTAATAGAAGATATGTGTGAAAAACAAATTACATTCCATAACTCAATAGATCATAATAACTTGTTTTTTTTTTTTTTTTGACTGTTAGTCTTTTTTATTGTTATGGAGGAATTTTGACTTTATCACATTGCATCAGCTCATAAAGGTTTTCAGACATTTTTTTGCGCTCATCCAAGAAAATTTGTTATTGTAAGCATCTGAACTTTGACTAGGCCATTACAACACACTGATTCTTCCCTTTTGAAGCATCCAGTTTTAGATTTGCTACTGTGTCCTGGATCATTGTCTTGTTGATGACCCAATTCAGGCCAAGCTCCAGCTGCTGGACATACGGACTCACATTTGGCTCTGGAGTATGTCGTCATAAAGAGAAGTTAACGGTTGGCTTACTGAGTGCAAGGCACATGGTTCTTGTGGCTACAACACAAGAAAAAGAAGAAAACATTATTTCTTTACAACCGTGCCTTGTTGGATTGTCTCCAGCAATCTCTTATTGTTGGAGATTTTTCAAAAGTCATTCAGGTGCAAATCTAAGTTATTCCATTTTATTCTTTTTATGGATACTTCCACAAAGGTCATTCATGTAAAGTCCTTTTCTAATTGTCCTCTCATAAATTTCACATGCTTTTCGAAGAAAAGAATTATAGATTTTCTCATTTGTCAATTCTCTGAATTCTGACAGCTGTGGTTTCTACTTTAAAGGTAATCTTTCATTTTAAAAATGATTGATCAAAATTGTTTTGTAGCGTTATTGTAACTGCTCTCAGATTGAGTGGGAACAACAGATCTTTTCTCTGTGCACACATCTATATGCCCCATACCAGAAAACTGAAAAAGCTCCTACTTTTATTACAGAAGTCACTCGGAGGATAATCATTTATGTAGTGTTTGTAATTCAAAAAGTGGTTCTGTTCCTCTTAAATCCTAGCATGGGAAAAAAAAAAGAAAACATAATGTATTCCAACAATAATCCCTCACTTATTAATGTTATGCATGCATTTTATTTATTTATTTATTTAATTCCATCGTCTTTCGTTTTTACGAAAAGTTTAGTTTTATTTTTGCGGTGGTGACCTGTGACGTCACTTCCTGCTTCACCAACCCCAGCGTTCGAGGCCGTTATGGAGGAACGTGAGTTTCCCACGGAGCTCCAATTGGTTTACCGTCTAAAAGTTGCTGTAGAGAAGAAAATATTTTACAGTCTTTTAGCTAATGTGTGTGTCGGATGTTCGTTTGTTTGTCGCATGTAGTTCGGTGGAGAATGGACTGATTTTGTCCGGTGTTTGGCCTCACTGCTGCGTGAACAAGCCGCTGAGTTGCAGCTTTTTATGTGGTTCCTTCGTCATCGCCTGGGTGGGTTTTCGTGCTACTGAACTGTTTAATTCCATTCTGTGCAGGTATGTTGTTCATTTTTAAAGTTTTATTTTCACAGCATGCAAATTATGCATCCACCATATTAATTCATGGTATATTTGAGTTATTAAATAAAATAGGTGGCTAAAAGCATTTTTAGAGGATTCTGACGTTTTCTCAGATTAACGCTAGTGGATCCACTGTACTTAATTTTTCCAAATGATGATTAACAATTACATTTTTTTAGTTTGACTATATGTAAGATTAGTCAAGATAAGTCTGAGTTAGTGATTCATAAATGTTGAAGTTTACATAACAGGTGTTAATCCTGTTAGTCCTGTCGCAATAAGCAATATATCGATTAATCGCATGATGAATTAAAAATACCTCAATCATTTTTAATTGCTTAATTTATCAGTTTTCTGTTTTCTCTCCCTTTCTACCAAACACTGGATGACAAAAGTCTTCGGTTTGGTGAATTGGTCTCAAAATTGTCCAACTTTGTCTACAGAGATTTCATGATTCATTTTGTTTGTTGTATCTGTTGTTTAGTTTATTTATTTTGAATATTTAAATTGTCTTCCAGTTGGAGTGTTAAATATTCATTAGAATTTAAAGTTTATTGATCTTTGAGAATAAAATACAGTTTCATTATTATGCCACAACAATTATATCACACGAACATGGTTTCAAAGCAACAATTTTGTCGTTTACTTCAATAACTTCTGAAAAAATGTATCGTCCAGCAAAATTTGTCATTGTGACCGTCCTGATTCGGTCGCCCTGTGTTGAAGAGATCTTCAACAGATTATACCTGCAACTTGAGACATTGAGATAATCATATAATTTATGAAGAGGTTTAATAAGTGACACAGATGAATCGTGCCTGTAACTTGAAGGGTGAAAACATGCAAAGATTTATTTTCGGCCGTGTAAAAATCAATTTACATCATTTGAGCTGCTGCAGTTTGATTCCTTTGGGGACTCATGCATCCAGTTAATGTTGCTCAAGTGTCGGTGCAAACGAATGACAAATTTCAGTGGCTTCCGAATTAATCAAAGCTCGCTCGTCTCACTGGCTTACTCAAACCCAACTTTGCAATATTACATGAAGAAAATACACCAAGTCAGAAAGGGGAAAGACTCAGAGGTCTATTTATGCGTTTGATTCGAGGTGATGAAAATATAGAGCGAAAAAGAAAAATGATATAGAGGAGATGAAGCAGAGGGCTGAAGGAAAGCACATTCTTGCACATGGAGTGTTTGGACTCTCCAAGTCATAATACTCTATAAACAGTGTAGAGTTTATAGAGGAAGTCAAATATTTATCACTAATATCTGCATTGCTCTCGTCTTCATGGAGTTGCTGCTGATCAGTTTGTTTTATTGCCAGAAGAAGAAATTACAGGAATTTTCAGGAAGGTGTTCAGGGTGGGTGAGTTATTAACATCACCCGTCTTAATGTTATGTCTGATCAGTGTAAGTTTTTATTGTAAACCTCAGATGTGAAGGGAATTACCTTAAACTTCACGTTCTTCTGTAGAGACTCATGTTTTGAAGTAAAAGAGGATCTAGAGTTTCCCTGTTAAAGTAACAGTCAGATAATAAAGATTGCTCAAAAGTATTCATTAACCAGCCATTAATGAATGGCTGGTTAATGAATACTTAACCAGCCATTCAGGCTCCAGCTAACTCAAACTAAAGCAAATAATAGGATTAATTGGGATAACTATGCAGACGATGCACCTTAAGATATCAGTAGGTACTGACCAGATTCACTGAACAAATCGATGCATTGATGTGCCATAACTTTCTCTTGCCGAATAGAAACAAAACGGAAGTAATTATTTTTAAGGAGGAATAATCAAGAGTCAGCTATTACAGCTAGAAACTACTTATCAAAACTGACGAACTGATCTGGAAGCGAACCTTCCAGTTCAGTTCTCCAGAGACACATAAATACAGTTACAAAGTTGGCCTTCTATCACCTGAAGAACTGTTTGACTCGATTGTTTTATTTTCTAATCTTGTAAAGCACTCTGATTTTCCTTGTTGCTGAAATGTGCAATACAAATAAAATTATCTTCCCTTGACTTTAAGTATCCTGCAGCTGGCTGCTAAATATGGTAAAGTTGATATGTGTCTTAGTGCTTAGACCGTCTTAGTGGGGTCAAATCTGCTTGTGTATGTGCTGCTCACGCCTTCCCTTATGCTCTCTGTTATGCTGCAGCTACCTCCCCACAATAGAGCCTAGTAAACATGGCCACCAATGATGGTGGATAAACAGTTTTCTTGTAAGTTGTTTCTCCACCATTAACAAATGGCACTGGGTGATTGGCACTGGGAGGAGATGGAGGAGCTTAATGTTTTTTCACAGATTATCTGTCTCAAATTATACTGTCACGACATAGTTTTATAGAACAGTAACATACTGCAACTTTAAAGTTTTTTTTACATATCTTTTTTCTGGTAAAGTAATGCTGGCACATCGGTTTGTATATTTGCCTTATTCAGTGTTTGGAGATTAGTGAATATCCAGATACCGTGTGTCTGCACTCTTGTATTTTGCCTGCAGCTTTTCCTATTCTGCCTTTTAGGGCTTCCATGCATCAAGCGAGCATCACGAATCAGCACCCATGCCTAGCCCACCTGCTGTGTTCCCTCAAGATGCCTGAGGCTGGGAAAGTTAGTTATATTTGAAAACGGTAAAGGGATGACCTCCATTTGCCGGAAATGTCTCTGCAAGGAGGAACCATTTTGTAAAGCAGAACAGAATATTGCAATGTTTGTAAAAAGCTGGGAAGTTTTTTACATTTTAGATGAGATCCAATGATCCAAATTTACACTTATGAAGTACCAGCAGTTATCTGTTTGTTGATACGCAGTATAATCAGAATAAACCCAATGATTGCTGCGCTAAAACCCCCATCGATCCTTCAAGGAGAAGCAGGTATAGCCAATGAATAAATGAACAATCAGAATTGCTCTCAAGCATCGACTTTGTGAGTTATATGAGTAAAGGTGGTGGGAAGTAGGAAGGAAGAAGAGCTTGTCTTTATCCCCTAAACATAGTAGTAGTATATACACATTTATTTATAAGTATTCTTGCCGGAATAAACTGTGTCATTTGAACTTTTTATTCTGATTTTGAGTTCTGCATTGGGTAATTCTAGTCATGACATACTTTTGCTCAAACAGAATAGCTTTCAGGGACAGAGAGAATATGTCCAGAGGCATTTTATTCAGCCACATCTTGTTATATTGAAAAACTCGCAGCCAGTTTCACATTTTTGAAAATGAAGATCGAAGAAATTAACACTTGAAGCAGATTTACATATGGAAAACTAATTAAATTCTGCAAACGCGCTTACTGAAACTTAGTAATTATGTTTAGGCAACAACAGTTTATTCACAAGTACACAAGATTACATGACTATGAAGCAAATCTTTTCGACAATAGATTGAAAGAATATTGTCTCTCAGCAGTGACTAAAGACTACCAGCCCCTCCAGAACTTTCTCACACTATATTTATCTTCGTGCAGCAGAGAGGATTTTGCTGCTGCGACTGTGTATTGTGACATTAATTCAGGAGCAGTATGCTATTTAAGTGGAATAATTACATATTTGCCTGTCAGTTTGACAGGCATTAGGCTGTCCACAGACATTTGTTAGGCTTCCTCTGCGACTCTCAATGACGCTCTAAATTCAGCAACATTGTGGGAGTAATGGTGTTTTCAGTAAAACTGTTTTCTAAGCGAAGAGTTCGTTGTCCACCTGTGGGAACAAATAGCTTCAAACCACTTAAAACTCCTCAATTTTGGTTTCTATTAACCTTGAGGAAATTTCTGTTAAGCTTGTAAGAGTCCATCCAGAAAAGCTTTTTCTTCAAGTTTTTTAAAACAGAATTTTAAAGACTGAAATGTATCCAATGGCTCCAGGATCCAGGGAGAGGCATCACTTATCACTGCTTATTCTAATATTTCAAACACTAAATATAGTTTAAAAATGACTTATTATGCTTCCTTGAACATGTTAGGATTAGTCTATGGGCTATTAAAAACATGTTCATTACGTTTTTGTGAACAAAATCGTTCTTAGCTGATGAGATTTCATTCTGCTCAGTTCTGCCTATTTTGAGCTCCTTTCAGAATGACCTGTTTTAGGGCCTTTTATCTCTTTAAGTCAAAATAAGCTACAAAATTGTGTGTCCATGCCCCCATAATTCAACGTTTACACTCCAAAGTGGCTGCAAACAGATGGGCAATTATGCAACCGTACGTCATTGAAAAACAGAAGTAGAACCTCCTGCACATCCAACAAGAATGCAGCAAGTGGTTTCAACATGGTAAACTAATCCAGCATCCGTTGTACACCACATGTAGCAGTAAAACCAGCTGACTAATTGTAATTCTGCTTGGGCTGCTAAGTAACGGGGCAGTGCCTGCTGATTTGTGACATTACATTCGGAAGATTTTTGAAATGGCTCACTTTCCAGACACCAAAGAACATCAACTTTTTTCCCAAAAGAGGCTGGATAGTTTTTTAAGTGCTTGGGCTGTTTTTAGAAGCAGGATAGACCGAAACGGAAGAACAAAAATGTGCAAAATGTGAATTCTACATAACGGGTCCCCTTTTTATGGATTAATTCAGTGGAAACTCACTCAAAAGTACCGCAGACGCTGAAATCCACGGTCCTCCTTAAACATCTTTCTTTAAGGCGGGGCTGATAGTCCGGTAGCCCTGATCATTGGGGTTCGGTGTTGTGCTAGCTGGGCTTGCAGACGGGGCTGTTGGCCTGGAAAAACTAATTCCATTACCTGGCTGGAAAAAAACAATGGCTCCAGTAATTAATTGAGTTGTATCTTGTTTAATTCACTGTCTCACTGTCACTTTTGTGGACACAGCTTATGATTTTATTAACTGTTCAAAGACATTACAGAGTTTAAATCTGTTCATTGTTTGCAGTGCAATATCTGCTAAGCCACACCATCAAATGTCCAATTTGCTGGGGATGGAAAGCAGACTGAAATTACAGCCAGGCAAGAGTTGAGACTTTTGGTCAGCTCTGTCATCTTGGCTGAACCTTAGTGCCAGTTTGTGCAGATGGTATCCTGCCATATACACAGAGCAGTTCCCAGGGAAAATACCAAATGTTTTCCAAACATTTCTGAGATATATTGTGATATTACACAGACCTGCACGCTTAGTTTTTTTTTTTAAATCTCACATTCTCTGTCACTGGATATGGTACAAGTTTAAATTAAGGATTTTGTGGGAAAGATAGACACAGGAAGATGTAACTTGATTTCTGCAACCAATAACAGATGGTATGTTATGATGCAGTTATTAAAAATTAACATCATATTGCACATAGTGAATAAGGACTCCTTTACATTACAGTCAAGCATTTTTTAACATTAGCTTAATCTGTCGTTTTCATGAGCAACAATCCGTGCTTAAAGAAGTAATTAGATTAATCAGCCAGTGCCTTTGATCCAACTCCATTTAGCTCCAAGTCCATCTTGTCCATGCCGCTTGTGGAAAAACATAGGCCAGAGAGACGGAGGGCTTCAGATTACTGTAAAATAGACTAGTCACGCTGAGTCACAAAGTCTACTTTTGCCACAATCTCATTGACCATTTTAATTTTACTGGATGACAACATATTAAAAATAAACATAATTTCAGTGTAAACACAACTATTTGGTAAATAAGTTTTTCTATGTTTCTTGATCATCTTATGTTCCACTGGTATCAGCATTTCTATCTGCAGTATGAGAGAATTGAAGAGGGAGTTCTTTTTGGTAAACTTTCAGTAAAACATGACTTTTTTGTACTAATTCCACCTTGGAACAGCACTCTGTGTACATATCCTGGTGGGTGAAGTTACAAGAAATCATTCACATCAATCAATATTGGTTTTTCTGGTATCTGTGATCTGATCACTTCAAGGTGCTATTATTTAAAGATTTTGATAGGCTCTGGTGGCCTTTCTGAAACTGTCTTCAGAAAGTGATCACATCTCTCCTCTATTAACCCTTTAACAATGTTTTTACCAGTGCTGCACTGGGAAGTAGCTTGCATAAAGAGCTCAGCAGATACGCAGCTCCACCAGGTATTTGCTAATTGCTTCTAGCTAGTCTGAAGGAGCATAAAAACCGCAGCTTAGAGGAAGAGCTGCATCTCGAAGGCGGGGCTAAGTCCAACCAGGCGTTTTGCACAGCTGAATGGTTGCCACAGAACATTAGAAGATTTCTCAGACATTCATGAAGAAATCAAGGTGACACTCAAGGTATATTTTTGATGAGGGAATAACATTATAACAAAATATAAAGCTAAAAATGCAGATTTTACACAATACTGCCCCTTTAAAACTTACACATTTCCGTCAGTATGTCAGTAACCATATGCGGTACCTTGGACCCAGACATGCTGCCACATTGGAACATCATAAATTTTGAGCACGTTGAAAACAGTCAGGTAATTTTCATTTTTTATGTTGAGGTGTGAAAGGTGGTGGAGGTATAGACACAGTACTGCTGCACCATAATGTGATCCTATACACTTCAGGCTCACACTGTGTGCTTTGTAACATCTTTTTTGTGTTCTTCTAAAGTATGTGTGAAGAGGATCAAACTATTTTAGCTGGAATGCTTTGGGAAGCAATTAAGCTCAAAGGCCAGCTTTCCGTTTCATTGATCCAGAGCCCCTTGTGCAAGCAGACTGCATTGAGTTGTATAGATCTGGGTTTTGTTATTTATAGTTAATTTGTGTCAAAGTCTTCTCCTGCCTGGAGAAAAAAAATATATGCAGGGATATAGCAACTTGATCAGCCATTGTCTGTGTGATGGAATCCAGACTAATTGTGTTACAAAGAACATAAGACAGCCGTTGTTGTTGTCATTAATTTTATTGCTGAGTGCTTTACACGGACATGCCGGTTAGACTGTAAATAAAGTAAGAACAAAACGTCAATACTTATAGTATTGTAATATTCAATAAACACAAACATAAACACAGATTTAGGAGCTAGGCTTGACTTGACTAACCGGTTATGAAGCAAAGTTTACTCTTAGAACACTTTGCTTAGAACACAAATGCTAGCAAACAACAGCTAGCTTTTGGCTAATTAGCTCTAGCAATTTCACCAAGCGCACGGTCAGAACAGATAACAAAAACTTATCCCTCACAGCTTACAGCATTAATACAACTCACCACGTTGGGCAACACTCATGAACACCAGTAAAATACGATTTTATGGGAGATTCAGCTTGTTTGTTTCAACTAACGGCAGCCTGAGCACATTACTGGTCCGCTGTCAGATTTCTTCCTCTACACGTTAACTCTCGTACCAATGCAAAGCAACTATAGAGCCCTCCAGCGGAATGGGAGGAGTGAATCCAACAAATTAGAACAGATTTTTGTTCAAATTATAATTCACACTTTCAGTGATTGCATCTGTCTTGTTTAGTTGCTGAAAGCTATATTTTCAAACTTGTATTCAAAATTAAAGCAAATAAACGGAGTCTAATCGAAATATGTTAAATATTCTACTATTGAACCCTTACAGCATATAAAATAGGATGAATTCAAAATTAATTTATGGTTAGAAATGTCTTTTTTTTTAAAACATTTGACCATTCTGCCCAGCTGCTTGGTAATAACCTCTGCCACTGTGTTTGACTCGGATGACGGAAAGTTGAACTTCAACAAAAACATGCCTACTCAGCACTGTCTCACTAAAGCTAAAAAGGAAAAAAGAGAGAGATTTCTCAAGGGGAATAAATGGGACTATCTCACTGCTCTAGTAGAATAAGGGCCTCATACTGTTAGTACTGCTGCCACTTGCTGGGACACTCTTGTAAAAGAGATTTTTAATCTCAAGGCGTTTCTTTTTTCATATATTCTGGTTAGAATAATGGTTGGTGATGATTAGGCACATCTTCTCTCTCTGCCTAAAGCGGTTTGGATTGGGTTCATATAAATGCAGAGCAACTCCAGGATGATTCAGAGTGATTTCACCCTTGCACTCTCCATTTACTGCAGCTTGTGTGGACGCCAAACAATGATTTAATGTGTTATGTGCTGTACAGAAGAGCTTCAAGTAAATAAATTGTGCAACTGTGTAATACGATGCATATTTGGTCGAGATAGAATCTATTTGTAACTTATCTTTATGCCATGAACATGTCAGGGTCAAACAGGAGTAAAGCATATCCAGGAAGGAAGTGTTGGTGAGTATTTATTAACGCCTTTTTGATATAAATACTTTCCTCTGAGGGTGATTTTGGGGATTTAGAGTCAGCTTTTTCCTTGGTACATCATCAAAAAGTGGGGAGAGTTACTGCTGAGGCTCTCAACCTTATTTAGATTTTTGCACTTCTGAAAGGAAGAATGATAAACAGGACTGCAATTAAGGTTGCAATTTGCTTGCATCCCTCAGCCTGTGATCTCAGAACCAATCCCTGGTGCCTTCCACACATGTATAAATCTGTGTACAAATATTCATCACAACTCTAATATTCTCAGTCTGCCACTCTTGTTTGCATTCTGCAGCAGCATGCTCTGGGACCCTGGTTGACCAAGAACACTCCATGCACTACAAGAGAAACATCATTAAATCTCCAAAATACATGAATTATTCACAACCGAAAATGAGCCTCAACAGGATGTCATTGTCACTACATGGGTGTATATATGGCTCTCAGTATGTGGCTCTGTGTGTCTGCCTATATGGACATCCTCATGGTCATATTCATGTGTACCTAATGGAAAAATCAAACAATGATATCAACAAGGATAACTGTAGCCTTGTGATGATTTTGAAGCAAAGCCAATTCAAGAGCTTTGTGCAGATACATCCCGGTCACAGTCAGCAACTGTAACATTCTTTGTGTTAATCTGAACCACAGATATTGTGCTAGATGTGTCTTAGCTGGGCTAGTGAACAAAAGGATTTCTGGTGTTGGTCCACTGTGTTTTATGAAGTTCAAAGTTAGGGCAGCTGCATACCAGGAAATTGTAGAGCACTTCATTCGTAAACCCAATGTAGATCTCCTCAAGACGGTACAGCTCTGAAGACCCAGAACTCAGTAATACATTCAGAAGGGTTAGATTTTAGTGTGCAATTATTGGGATTTTTTTTTGGGGCTGTTATTTTTTTTTCCCTGACAGATAAAAGTTTTTTTCCTGACACAGTTCAAGAAAAAAGGAGAATTAATCAAAGTGCAGTGTTGTGACAACTAGTACTGCTTGATCTACTGATATGTCACTGAAAATGTAAAAATGAGGAATTGTTAAGATTATAATGCCAGAATTGTTAAGAGAAGATGGCTGTGGGACAATTGTACCATTAAAAGAGACACAAAAATCAATCTGCTGCAGCCTCGTTGTCCTTGTGACGCGTACACCAGACATCACTAAAGCATCTATGTTGGAAAACCTTTAATCAGACAGGCTTTTCAGAGCGTATGTGCTCTTTCTGAGAAAAGTCTAAAATAGAAAGAAAGGAAGAGGATAAGCTATTTATCTTTGGCTCATTACGGCTCCACTTTGCCTGTCTTCATCTGGCTGAAAATCTCTTCTCTTCACCGAATCAGAGGGCCATTCATTTTTAATGGAAGACCTTCAAAAGGAGGGAAAAAGCACTTCTGTATTCCTCTCTCCTGTGTTCTCATAGCCAGGCCAGAAAGAAATGGAAAATAATAGATTAGCTACAGGAAGTTTTATGCTGTACTGTAATAAGAGACGTGTTTCTGTGGCGCTAAAAGGACCCTGTGATAGAACAGAACAGGCAGAAACAAAATACCACCCATCAAAGGAATATGTGAAGAGATGTACCACTGATAAAATGACTGAACTCTGTTCTGATGTTTGACTAGTGAAACTGAAAACTTGAAAAGGTGTTTGGATGAAAACAGGTATGGTTTTAATTCTTACCTTAGAGAGGAATGTTTTCTGACTGAAGCATATCTTGCTTTACATTCTGATGTTTTGGTTCAAAGGTATTTGGAAACAGAACTGTTTCTGCCAACTCCCCTGACTTTGCTTAAACCAGATACTGTCAAAGCTTTGCAGTAATAACACAGAAAGATTTGCAGTCATTATTCACTTGATTCCTAATTAAGTAGCTCATGGGCCACTTAATTAGACACACCTCTCGTTAAAATAAATGGTGAATCAGCCAATCAGTTGCCAACAGCTTATTGTATTCATGCTTCTATGTTCAACCCAAACATAAAAATAAGCGTCTTTGTACCTAGTTGTTGGTGCAAGAGATGCAAATATGAGAATTTCAGAAACTGCTGAGGTGATGGGACTTAAAACACATTAAATATCCAGTGATATGCAGTAACACGGACAAAAAATGAAACAGCTTTTTGATTTCAGAAGTCAAAGGAAAATGAGCATACGCTGAGATGATGGGAAGGCAACAGTAGCTTTAAAACTATTTGTTACAACTAGGCAACAAGGCAATCTGAAAGGATGCAAACATTATTCTTGAATTTCTAAAAGTCCACAGCTTGACTTGATTCCTTCATAAACCAAATTCTAGCTGCAGAATTTGGTTTATGATAGAAGTAATTTAACTGTCCGCAATTTAAATTACATTGACAAAATACAGTTCAATGTGATGAAAAGTGCTACCAGCACCTCTTTTAACTGTGAGCATCCTGGTGTTTAGGTAATACTCAGTGTTGTACCAAAATTACCTCGTAAAATGTTCACCTAAAACATAAAGCATGGTTTTATCAGAAGTTTTTGGGCGATTTTAGCTCATTCTTGTTGCTTTGTTTGAAAGAAAAAACTTCTGTTTTGCAACTTTAATCCTTAGCCTATATGTACGGAAAGCATGGAGACCGGATTTTCCTCCATGTTTCCGTCACCTTGCTTTTTCTGATTGGCTGCAAGTCAGAACAGGCTGTGATATGGAACCAAGACAATCCAAAATGTTAAATGTCCAAGATTTTAGAGAGCCATTGGGGCATCGTTGAGATTGTCAGCATAAAAATCTTACTGTGTAAAATAGGCATTACTTGTAGATGCGCATGTTTCCTGTGGACTTGCAGCTGTAAACAATCCAGCCTGTTAATACTTTTGCAAAGCAATGTATATTTGTTATTGACCTTTGACAGCTTTGCAACTATGCTTCTTTACCTTGTCCTCAGACTATTCGTACATCCTCACGTTTTTGTGTCCAAAAAGAAGTAAACAGTCCAGAATACTGAAATGTATTCTTTTAAGAATGGCTCTCCTTACCTCAACCCATTGGCAAACTTCATTTTTCACATTGACACCAGCTCATGCCACAGACAGGCTTGTCTGACACAGAGGTAATTGTCTGGCCTCTCGTCCAAAGGAAGCAACCATAAAACTCTGCCTAGAACTCAGAAGTGACAGGCAAGGTGCTGTTAACCCTGACACGCATTCCTGCACGGCAGTTTCAACCAACAGACCAAATGCAGGCGTTACGGTTTAACGTGCTAATTTCATTTCTGAAGAGCCAGTGAATATGGTTAATGTAAATCAGCGTGGGTAACTGTGGTTTGGTGGGAAGAGTAGTTGTCCCACAAACAATTTCACCTTTATGTTACATGTTGATGTGCCACTGGGCAAGGCACTTAGCCTCAAGTTGACTATGGATTTGTGTTGGTTCATGAATGTTTAGGGAGTGCTTTGAGTGTTCAAAACACACTAGAAAAGTTCCACATAAATTCAGCCCACTTTCCATATTAAAAAGCAAAACCCCAACGGTGGTGTTAATAGAACACCATTGAACATTTCTGTATAACTTTATCCTTTAAGGTTGTGGAGAAATGGAGCTTTGCAGTGCAGCTTTTACTTTAAAAAGGTTTTGAAACCTAATCTCTCCTAGAAGATAGAAACACCTGATACAATTCAGTCTCAAAAGACTGCAGAAATGAAAACCTACAAAATGTGTACAATACTCTAACTCAGGTTTATGTTCGGAGTTTCTTTAAGATTAAGTTCTCAAAAGATTTGGTATTATTTTTCAAGGATTTTTTTTTACAAATATACAGCTCTATTAATTCCTTGTTGAAGTGATACCCAATTGTTAATATGCAGTCATGAATAACTAATCCAAGACGAGAAAGATGAAGCAATGAATATGTGCTAATTTTCCTCTGCATCAAACGACTGGTTTTCACCACTCTCCACTTCAGTGATCAAAAAACATTGTATGTTCTGCAATTTGGAAATGTTAGCTGAAATGAGACCCTGCTGTGCAAAAAGATCCGCCTTCAAAACGGTGAAACAAAACTACAGTCAACATTTGCTACTCCTAAAATCTAAACCACTTGCAAGCTAAACGGCAGCTTATTATGAAAAACCTCTTCGCTTCAGGTTAATTTGCTACCATTAGTGCTGATTGGAGCTGGATTTGATAAATAAAATCCTGTAAACACTGCAAACCAATAAACATCTAGACTTGCTCAAGGCTCGCCACTCTTCACTCAGCTTCTTACTAAAGTCTCCCAATCGTCTCTCAAAGCATATTCCTTGTATATAACAACTTTGTATATGACAACATTACCTCTCAAATAATACCAATACCAAATTTGAGAGGTAATGCTTTTCAATCATTTCATTTTGCATTGGTGTCCTCCTTTGTTTGCTGCTGTCTAGAATCACTTTGTCAAAGTATTTAGGAGGAAAGCTGAAATAGTGTGTTGAAATGTCTGTTTTATTGCATTCTGCTCCTAGGGAACCATCTTAAGATCTTCTGTAACCAATAAGATGAAGAGAGGGGAAATGTTACAAAACTATACATTTATTTTAGAGGTGCACCGATTGCAGTTTTCTGGCCGATCGTCAACTACCGATCTTTTAAAAAGCCTAACTTACCGGTTCCGATTTGGCCAATGCCATTTTTCTGTCTGAAATGTTGCTCAATGTATTGAGAAATTTGCTGAATTGGAAACAATGGGGTGACTATTGTTAACTGTAAATGTGCAGCCATGACTTGGTCGACCGGTTTGTCAGTCAAATCTCTCTCACGGGAGAAAAGAAAAGCACAGTGGTTGATTTTTAGACCTTTGCCAGGGTTGATAACATTGGTGGATAAGATCGGCTTCACATGTAAAAATCGGCTCATCACTGATCTCCCAAAATTAAGGAAATCAGCACCGATAAGTTGGCTGGCCAATAAATCGGTGCACCCCTAATTTATTTAAACATTTCTGTCTTTCAGGTTT
The DNA here is from genome assembly GCA_903067095.1 of Girardinus metallicus. Taxonomy (NCBI): domain Eukaryota; kingdom Metazoa; phylum Chordata; class Actinopteri; order Cyprinodontiformes; family Poeciliidae; genus Girardinus; species Girardinus metallicus. The sequence continues at coordinate 56,220 of CAEGAE010007739.1, forward strand.
TTTTTTTTACTTTGAATTAGATTGCTGTGTAGTAATAAGTGATATTACACAGAAGTGGAGCTACTAAAAGGCCTTAAGAAGGTTGAGTCTGTTAAGAAAAATATATTTAATGTAGGGGTTTGTAAGTGATACGGCTTTTCAGCAGATGCAAAGACTAATGATCTCCAATTCATGTTGGATGCAAAGCTGCTTACAGTAAATGGAGACTGTGGGATATTTTTTTAGGTTTTAACATACATGATAGAAAAGTCCTGGCATTACCGTAAAAACAACTATTAGCTTAAATAAAAACCCCATTAATAATCATTTAAATGTCACAGAGTGTTACAAAGACAAAATAATGTGGCTTAAGAGACACAGAGGGCACCATATTTAGTTCACATTGGTCTTTCCTTTTATCTTTTCCATGGCAGTATTAAAACAAAGTATATACCTCGATTATTAAAATTCCTCGAGAAAAATGTGCCTACCTCAAGGCTTCGTTAAGTTATGTTTTATTACTAATGGACCGTGTTCCGGCCGGGACTTTATTTGCGTTCTCATTTCCGCCTGAGTTGTTGACAAAAGCTAAGTGTTAGCAGCATAACATCCAGTTTTCAAGTTCGGCCTGGGAGGATTTTATTGATTCATGATAACGTACGGGTTTTTGTCATTTTTCGGGGGACCAATAAGCTTCCTTAAAATGACGGGAGCGATGCTTGGAGTACGGCAGCTTTTCTCCTCCCGGATCTGCTGGTTCAGCGCGAACGGCGGGAACGAGCCGTTTATACAGGTGAGCGGATAGACTGAACACTGCGGGCGGCTGTGCTTTAGATACGTAGCTTTACGATCCGGAAAATAAATTTGATATCATTTCTGTTGCCACTAATGGGTGGTGTTACATACCTGGTAGATGTTTCTGTGTGTGACGAACGAAGGTGCCAAATCTCATCGCTATTATTGCTGCACGCAAAGCTATAAATGTCTGGGCAAAGTGAAAGTTCATCTGTTAAACTCACTGAAGTTGAATACATAAACCAAAAGCTGGAGTATAGACATTTTTTTATAAGCGTATTTGTGAGCCTGTCTCTCTATTATTACACTGAATATAATTTCAGATTTTTGTATAACTTTTCTTCAGGTTAACAAAGTGAGCTATTATTGTTACAGGTTAATTTTCTAAACTACAGAAAAGTAACTGTTAGAGAAGCTCAAATGTGAAAAATTGAACTGATGTTGATATGCAATAGTAACACTGCTGTTATGTTAGATTTACCAATGTTTTATTTTATCTGATTACTCGATTAATTGTAAGAATAATCGATAGATTACTCGATTACTAAAATATTTGTTTACAACAGCCCTAAAAGTATATTATTGATGGCGTTGTTAATCAACTGGACTCCATAGAGACCATCATCCTGAGTCAGAGAGTCTGAACAGTTTGGAAAACAGGCTGTCATTTATTAGATGCATGATTTGAAAAATCTGTTATGTGGCTCCAGCTTTACGGCCTCGTTTCTTTCATCACAGTGGCCCTGGATGCATAAATGTGGGCCAGTTGCTATCGCAGAACGGAGTGCATCTTTGAAGAACTAGACCCGCATGAGCAGGCAGCACACAAATTATTCTGACATGGATGCTGAGGCGCATTCACACGTCGGTGTCACACAGAGTTCACCACCAAGCAGCGCTGTGCAGGTGGACTCGGGAACCTCCACCGATCACCCGAGGGCTTATTGGCACCTGCTAATTTGAATTTGACCATGTGGATGTTTGCATGAGCTGCTTTAAATTGTTGTGGTTACTGTGCTCAGGCCTGTGAACACAGTAACCATATTTGAATTTTTATTTGAGAGTACTTTAGTGGATATGGCATGCAGAGTTGTGTGTGGTTATATTTCATAAACACGTTTTTTTTTTTGCAGTTGACTCACATTTTAAACTCTAGTGTACTATCAAACAGAAACAGATGAAATAACTTTTGTCCAAGTTTGACATGTTTATTTGCATTTTACTAAACATATGCACAACAGGATCGATGACCTATAGATCCCTTACATGTTTTAGTCGATGTGTAAGGCTGAGAAGATTTATATCTGGATGCAGCTAATGTATATTCATGTTTTCAGACACTGCTTCTCATTATAGCAATTCAGTTTGTACAATCGGGAAGTGCAGTTTAAAGTGCATATGGAAAGTATTCAAAGTGCTTGATTTTAATTTAAATGTTTTTTTTCCACATTTTGTGATCCCAAATTGAATTTAATTAACCTCTTCCCGTAAAATTCTACACATAAATACCTCATTAATTGTGGAGAAATGTCTTTTGAGATATTCGTAAATTTATTGAAGACACAGGAAAGAAAGAAATCACATTTGTGTAAGCACTCACAGCATTTTATTAATACTTTGTTGATCCAACTTTGGCAGCTTTTTCAGTCTTATTCAATGGTTCGTTCATCTATGCAGCTCTTCTCCAGCTCCATCAATGGAAGACATTTGTCAGCCACTTTCAGATCTTTTCAGTCAGATGTGGACTCTTGCTTGGCCACTCCAGGTCATTCCCAGTTTGGTTCTGAAGCCTTTGAGAACTCTGTCCTGTGCTTCGGGTCGTCGGTCCAGTCTGATGTCAAGATCTGGAACTGATTGCTCCAGATCTGGTTGCCCTTCTGGAAAGTTCCCCTCTCTTAAAACCTGTTTTTTGTTTATTTTATTTGTACGCAGTTCTTTAAATGCCTTGTGAGTAAGTATATTTGCCTATTTATCCGTAACAACTAGAACTTTCAATATATAGCAAGTTATTTTTGCAATTTATCATCTATTACAAGCGTTCGCCTCAGATTAATTACACTCCCTTCACAGCAGGGGCGAAATTACCGTAACAACCCGATATTGGCTGGAAAGCGTAGCGTCTCCCCTTTCAGAAGCCGTTCGGATTTTTTAGATAGCGCAAAGTGTGGCGGAATTACGGTGCTGCAAATTTGACTGGATCGTCGCCTGTACGTTCTGTCTGGCAGGGCTAAACACCTGGACAGCTCTAGAAAGAGTCCTGTGGGTTTCTTACTTCTTCCATTGACCAGTGATGGAGGCCGCTGAGCTCACCGGGAAACAAAGCAGCAGAATTGTTTCTGTCTCCTTCGCCAGTTTTGTGCCTTGAGACAATCCTGACTCAGAGATCTACAGACAATTTCTTTGATTTCATGCTTGGTGCTTGACCTCTGACCTGCCTTGTCAACTGTGGGACCTTATTTATACAGGTGTGTGCCTTTCCAAGTCAAGTCTAATTAACTGAATTTACCACAGCTGGATGCTATTTAAGCTGTAGGAACATCTCAATGCTGAGCTTCAAAGTTTTAAACAGGGGCTGTGAATACTTACATAAATGTCGTTCTTTGGGTTTCTTCATTTAAAAAAAATCCACATTGTCTTAATTTGCCTTTACATTTTTAAAATTACTATATTATGAACAATATTTATTATATTAGGGGTTGGAAATACAACAGCACTGTGTCTCCAGTACATTGTTGGGCTAATGCAGACATATTGCATTTCTTTGGCATATGATTTGAAATGAGATCACCTTCAGACAAAAGAACTGCCAAAACCTCTGCGTCACTTTAACACCGTCTATCATAGATAATATATATTTTTTTAGATTTTCTTTGTCTGCATAATTTCTCTTTGATAGTATGTGTGTCTACTTCAGTGTCGGTGTTGAAACAACACCAAGCTTGATTTACATCCCTGTTCTTTTTTTCATCACCATATCCTCTTTGATGTCTTTTGTTTCACTTTGAGCTTCTTGTCTCGTGTTTGCATTTAAAGCATTTTTACAACAGCAGGTATTATAACAAAAGTGACACATTAAAATAAAGATTTGCATGTGAAAATCAATTTATCACCCACAATTTGTTTTAACTCTAAATGTATAAGGATTCAAGTGACAATAATTATTTTCTGAGACTGTATGCATGTCTTTTAAGTGCTTTGTTTAGTAATCAGTTGATAAGCACAGGGACGGTTATTTATTTATTTTTCAACATTATTTTCTCTCCAGTATCAGAATGAGTCAATCAACAATTTAACAAAACATGTTTTAATATTTTAAAAGTTGCAAGAGGATTGAAGAGGATGTTAGTGTGACCATTTGCAAGGGAGGTAACAATATGACTAATGAAGCTCTTTGGATCTTGTTTTACTAATAAATCACATGGTTGATTTAGTTTGTTCTGCAGCATTTGTTATAAAAAAAAAAAAACAGCGGTTGGTTAATAAAAAAAGGGTTGCTGTAGGAATAATCAATCTAATTATTTGCAATATGACTTGAAACCAGTTTGCTTGGAAATATAATCTGCATAACAGGTAATCGGTTTTTCAGGAAAAACAATCTTAACTGCACAAATTACTACTCTTGTCACCACTGATGGTGAAAGTTGTGATTTTAATTGTCTGGTTAGATTTGCTGAAATTATCTGTTCTAATTTAGTAATTAGTAGAGACTTTATGTTCTGTTTGTTTGGATGCTCTGTGACATTTTCCATGAATGCCAGATGACTTGATAACGGCAAAGGCCCCGTCAGGCCCTGCATGTGCTCGATTATAGTCACTATATAACAGATGTAAAATGTACACTGTGCCATGTTGTTGGGTTACAGCTTTATTTAAATAGCTATATTTGGGGACTTATTGGTCTATTTCATAAAACAGAACCACACCTAATGTTGAATCACAAAAACAAAAGGAGACTATTATCAAAGAGAGATGGGAGGAGAAATGTCTTTTACCATCCGCTCAGGCTTGAAAACAAAGCATAACAAACAAATCTCATCTGTGTGTTTAAGATGATATAAAACTTAAACAAATACTAGTTTTATTTATAGATTTCCTTAAAAGGGGGGTGTTGTGGATTTTCCTGGCATATAATGACATTTTATAGCACAATCAAGTGACTGTTACCTTCAGTTTTCATAAAAAGTACTGTATATATCAAACATGACTTGAAAGACATTTGACTTCTTGAATCTGGGCCGCCGTCTCTTTAAGAAGCTCCTATTCTTTCCGACACACTGCCTTCAGCACATCACATCTGGGGTGACATTATTTTGATTTCCAAAATAGACACTCGGGCCAGCCCTGAAACAGACTGACAAATAATTTCTGGTGTTGAACAATATATTACCAATGTTGATATTGGCTGATGTTAGTCATTTTTTAGATATCGCTATGAGTCCAATAAGTAAAACGGGGCCGATATGAACAGCTGGTGTTTATTTCTACGGAGGGTCCCCTGAATGGTTGCCACAGGAGAATGAAGGATTCCCCAGACATGCATGAAAGAATCAAAGTAACCCTGCAGGCATGTTTTGGATATAAAGCTTAAAAAAGTTTATTTTTACATCATAAACCTTTCCTTTATTCCACTATCGTCACATGTTTGATCAATATGAGGGACACCCTCTAAACCTGGACCCTCTACTGTGGTTGAATTTGCAGAAGGGTTGGATAAAATTCCTCCACAGCAATGGAAAATGTTGAGAAAGTTGTTGCAAGCATTGGATAGTTGCCATCAAGTGCAGCACAACTAGTTAGATTTTTTTACAAAAAATTTACTAGTTGTGCACCTTAATTTTATATTTAGGCGAACAAAGAGAGGAAGAACAGTTATCCTACATGTTTTACTACATCTAGGTAAAATACATTAGGCAATGAAACCAGGCATCTTGGTTCTTTGGTCTTACAGCAGAACTGATATTGTAAACAGTTTCAGTTCTTTAATGCGGCTGTTGATTAAAGAAGTGAGACTGAAGCAACAACCGGCTGTAAAATGAAGGAGTCGAACAGAAACCATAACAATCATGACGACTCATCTTTTCATTTAGGTGTTTGATTTTCTAGTAAGAAGCAGAATGGTGATTTCACAAAGAGTATATTGTCTATCGACCTGTTTCCTAATGTTCACTTGGTTGAGCACATTATGTTCCACTTCATAATGTTGTTAAGAAACTGAAAGGTTGAAGAGGTAGTTAAATAAAAATAAAACCTTCATGAATAAAACACGAATCCAAACACGATATTAGAAGCAAACAGGAAAAAAACATTTGACATAAAAACTGTATGTGACCATAATAAATAACCAGGGGTAGATCTGTTTTTTTTTTTTAAACTGCAACTTTATATTTCAGGTACTGAAAGCAAATCCAAATTAGGAAAATAGGCACAAAAGCAAAACATAAAAGATAGAAGTACAAAACATAAACTTGGCAAGACCAAATGCACAATGCGTTTATCTTCCGAACACATTTTGTCCTTTCCCAGCTGTGAGCAAACAGAGTTCAAACTGAACAGACCACCGGTCTACTACAGTGCCAACACAAAGACACTCAAAGTTAAAGGAAAGCCTCTACAGCTGCTGGAAGTACAAAACAATATGAAAAAGGAACAACTCAAACCAGTAAGAATGATTTACGGTTATTTCTAGAACCAAATTACATAGTTATCAAAGCACTGAGTGACTTTGGAAATTCTTGAATGTCTGTCAAATGGCACATCTTTCACTGATACTGTTAAAGATGTATAAATCTTGTTGCTTTGATACCACCCGCAAGCTACTGATAAGAGAGGAGACAATCACTTTTTCTATATTGACTATTACCCATAATAGTCACTCTCTAATTTTACGTGGTACTAAGGGTAATTGTCCTAACGCTCTATGCATTTACAGAGAACAGAACGGCACTTTGGGGGAAAGGAGGCCTCTGCTTTTTACAGCTCTAATCTATTTTGGAACATAATAACTTACAAGGCAAAATGGTTCCTCTGCAAACTAAAGATGTTGTTTTCTACTCTGGAAGTAGTTTAGTATATTCATTGTCCTTCAAAGAAAACTAACGTATTGACAGGTATTTCTAAGACTCACTACCCACTTTATTACGTATACTTTGCTACGACTGGGTTTTTTCTTCAGCGACACCTCAGGTTAGCTAGAGTGACTGCAGCGATAGTGATTCATAAAGTACCTGAAAACAGTTTACCAAGAGCAATCATTTAATTTCATTGTGTACATATAGGTACTGGGGCCACAATCAGTGGAGTAGTGCTGTAATCATTCCTTGAATGACTCTAGTACCTTGATTATTAAAATTCCTCGAGGAAAATTACCTGCCTTGAAGCTTTGTTAAATTATGTTTTATTATTTAACGCAACGTGTCTAGCCGGCAGTTATTTATGTTGCGCAACACTCTCATTTCCAACTATTATTTGTTGACAAATGCTAAGTGTTACCAGCATTACGCCCAGTTTTCAAGTTCAGTCCAGAGAATACGGGGGTATTTTATTGATTGATGATAATGTTCGGGTTTTTATTGTTTTCAGGGGGACCAATAAGCCTCCTTAAATTGACTGGTGCGATGCCTGGAGTATGGCAGCCTTTCTCCTCCCAGAGCTGCTGCCTGTGGCGTTGAAGAGCAAACGGCGGTGAAGAGCGCGGCGGGTGTACATATACAGATGAGTGGATAGACTTGAATACGGCTGTGCTGTGGTTGATGCTAAACATAAGTGTAGCTTTACGGATTTACCAGAAAATAAATTTACCACTGTCCCGGTTGCAACAAATAGCTGGTAGATATGTTTCTGTTTGTGACGAAGGAACCAAATCAGTCGTTCACATGCACATAAAAACTGTACATGTCTGGGCAAGGTGAGAGTTCATCTATTAAACTGACTGAAGATAAATACATAAACTGAAGACTGAAGTTTTTTCAGAAGTGTCTGTGAACCTGCCTCTTCATTATGAAATTGATTATAATTTCAGATTTTTGTATAATTTTTGTCCAGGTTAACTTAGAAAGTGAGCTGTTATTGTTACAGGCTAATTTTCTAAACTACAGAAAAGTTATTGTTAGGGATGCACGAATATAAAAAATTGGTATCAGATAGTAACACTGCTGTTGTGGTAGAATTTACCGATATATTTTTTTATCGATTCTTTTATTCGATTAATCATCAGAATAATCTACAGAATACTTGATTACTAGAATAATTGTTTACAACAGCCCTAGTGTCTGCTTAATGCGTGGTAACACAATGTGGATTCTCCTTCCAGCTTATTGAATATACGTTAAAATGAATATTAAATGCAATTGAGAATCCCATTATTACCATTATAATTTACAAAATTGATGGGTAAGAATAATTACGACAGGATGTTTTTGGCCCCGTCAGTCAAAATGACCTCTGGGCCCAACCATATTTGATATGATTTGATCTTTATGACATGGTGCATTATCCTACATATGTTTGTGTTAGTGACTGGTTAATTTTACCTCTGTTGGCTTTCTGTCACCTCAAACCAGTTTGTCCAGTTTCCTTTAACTTCTGACACCAGCAAAGCTTTTTAACTGCTGCTCACTGGATATTTTCTCCCTGTAAACCTGTGAGAGGATTGTGTATGAAGATCCCAGCAGATCAGCAGTTTCTGGACTACTTAAAGCAGTCTATCACGCACAAAAAGTGTACATAATAAAGTTGGCAGTGAATGTCCTTTCATTTTATTTTTTCTTCCTACAACAACTTGATTTACGGAACAATAAACTGCACAATGTAACAAGTGCAGTTTGCACATACAGTGGACTAGCTGTGATTCCCTGAGGCTCAACAGCCATCAGTGTGTTTGAAATGTGCTGCACGGCATAAAAAAGGCTGAGAAGAAAAACAAAGCACAAAAAATAAATCATACAGCTGAGAAAAAAGCTATACAATTTTGCTTTGCCTGCAGATAAAAATAACTTCAAAGATCTGTCAACCAAAAAAAAAAAAAAAGTCTTGCCTTGTTCATTCCTTTATTTTTAGGGGCGAGGGCAAACCTGAAAACTCTCATGTTTGGTGATTCCTCCACAGTCATGAAATCAGAAGTGATCAAAGTTGGTGTGAACAACTTCTGGCTTTGCCTTGCGAGCAATCTGACTTCAGATAGTGAGAAAGCAATGCGCACCTGAGGCAATTTCCAACTGAACCAACTGGACTTGGCCACGTTTTCCCTGGTACTCCAAACCCAACAGGAGCCAGTTTACTTATGACTTTTCATTTCAGCGAAGAGGAATTTAAATGAAAACTACATTTATTTCAGTAAGTCACCTTACAAAGTACACAAAGTTGTACAGATTGTTTCAATGTCAATTTTGGCTTTTATGATTTACGTAAATTTACTTTTGAAAGATTTTTGAGTCATTTACTTGTCTCCTATCTTCTTCACAATATTACAGAGATTCGCTGTTTGGCTTAGGTCAGCACTTTCTTTGTTTTTTAAAAAAAAAAAAATTTTCTTCCTTGGTGTAAACAAAGACACAATCAGCACTTTTTAATCACAACACAGTCATCTTGAAGTCAATCCAAAAAAGAAAATTGGAAGAGGAAAAGATAAACAAATGTTTAATGTTGTCTCCATCTTTTGTCTTTCTTCTTTTTAGCATGCAGATCATCTTCTAGAGAAACATATTCACAGAGAGAGAGAACATTAACATATAGCAATGTCTAACCTAACAAGAGGGCTGTAAAAATGTTCATACTTTAAGTACTTTATTCACTTAAGATAAAATTTAATATACATTTTCTGGAATAATTCTCCCACTTCTCTCAGTGTTTCATAAAAATGTCCATCAGTTCATGTTGCACCATCCATCTTTTCATTGTTTTCTTCCCTGATAAAAGGCGAACATTACACAGATATTCGGATTATAGTGATTGTTTGTAGCAGGCTTCTCCATGTGCTTGCACCCTATAACAGGAGCATAAAACTTTTGCTTGAAAATCATTTTCCAACAATATTTTGTAAAGTCATATTGTAAGCTAAGTTTTTTTTATGTTCTTTTGCATGTAAGTGATAACCATCTAAGTAAATGTTTTAATCTATATGAGCTTCACTTTTGAATGTAAGTTACTTAAATTCAAGTTAAGTAACTTACTTAAGTTACTTCATCTTGATCTGTTACTTTTTTTCTGATACAGGTGATTGAGATTCACCTGTATCAGAAATACTCCAAACTGCTGCTCTGTTTGTTCGCATTTGCACTATTGTGTGTCTTAGGCTCTTCAATTATTGCCCAAAGAATGGATTAAATCCCCAGAAAGATGAGTGATAAATGTACTTGTAGTCCATTTGCAAAAGAAGATACTTTGCATAATCAGAAATTTATTGAATCCTCTGCGAGCCATCAAGACTGCTTTTTGCAGAGCCTTAAAAGCAAATAAATATGCACACACAGCAGATTTATATAGAAAAATCATCTTTACATACCATTAAATATTCAGAAGCTCTGCATAAACAGTTGCAGACTACGTAAACAATACACGCCAACACACTAGCGCCCACGCATGTATCTACAGTCATCTACACTTTCATTTCCATTCCAAGCATTGCATTAAATCAGCAGGTTTTTATTCATGTAATAACACCTTTCGTCCTCTTACCTGTTTGGTTTCTCTTGATCTATACTCTTACCTATCTGCAAAGATAACATCATCTTTGCCTGCAATGCATGATTTTTTTATACATGTCAAACCTGAAATTGTATTAAAGTAGAAGTCAGAGATCCATAATGCACTACGTCGCCTTTCTTTTTAAGAAATCCTTTACGTCTCACATGTTTCAGGTGAACTTATTCTTTTCTTTTGTTTCTTATTGATCTTTTAGTTTTTTTTTAAACAGTAGCAGTGAAAAGGGCCTAAGCAGATCTCATTTTGTTAACTTTAAAAACTAGTTGTATCTGCTGCATAACTGGGAACTAAAGAGGCAACAGAGCAAAAACAGCATCACTAGCTGAATGAATCATCTAGAAGGTTTGCCTTTCACATTCATTTTTTTGGAGATGAGAATACTTTTACAATGAGGCAGTGCTCTTAACATATTTTTGCCCTACTGTGTTGATTGACCTGCGTTTCAGAATACTAATCGATCAGGAAGGAGACATTTGCTAGTCTTGTCAGATTTGCTCACATTTAGCAAACATCGCACTCCCGTCAAATCCTCTTTAGTTTAACATTTGCTTTTGTTCAGTGTTTTATGAAACAGACTTCTGCAGATGGAAGGTCTCAATGAAAATTAAGAAAATATCTCGGCTTTGTCACGTCTATAAAGGCAATACATTGGTCTAATGAGGGTTACAGGTTCAGTGATCAAATGCTTTGTTTCAGATTGCTCATGACAATTTAATGACACAACTTCAGTGAACAAATAAATGTGTTCCAAAGCTGCTCCTCAAGAAACAATTATTTTCTGAATCTTCTGTAAGCCAGTTATTGTAGCATCTCTGACACATAATTGATGATAAAATATGAAACTGAATTTCTCTGAAAATTGAAAGTGCAGACGCTACATTGTCACTGAGGGATTCACAGGCAGCAGCTGTGGATGTGTGAACAAATGCACAATTATAACTTTGTCACATCACCTGCGACACATTACCTCTGCTGATGTTTCTCTGTGCAGGACACAGAAGGGAATTAACAGCTGGAGAAAGTTTCTATCAGACAAAAAGTGAGTCATTTAAAGAACACAAACGCCACTCTGCTGGTATGAAACATTTAAAACACAAACATTTTCTCTTGCTCCCACAAATGCATGTTTTATTCTATTTCTCATAATTTACAAGCATCATGGTACATATTTGACATACTTGGAAGCATTAAAATGTTAACTTCTTAGTTAAAAATAAAAAAAACGGGCAAGTCATTTCTGAATTAACCTTTGCATTTAATTAAACCAACTGCTGATGAACTAAAATTTAACATGTAGCATAGTTTTATCTTTCAAATAATACTATTAGTTTTGGTGTCAGTTATTTTTTGTTTGAACAACTGTAATATTATGCAATATTTTCATATATCAGCTAATTCGGAAAGACATTATCTAATTTTGCGTCCTGTGCTAAACAAGACTTTTACCAAGACTGAAGTTGAAGCAAATTAATTTATGTCCTTTGAGTGACTTTAAATATTTTCCCTAACAAAACCAACAACATGAAGGGTGAGAAAAGGGAATTTTAATGCTAGACACTTAGATTTTCAAGGGTAAAAAGCATTTGCTACATATCAAGTAAATTAATATTGTCATATAAACTGAATGCAACAGGCCAGAAAATGTGGTTGTTTTGTTAATTATTTTTGTCTAACTCTTATTCTTGGCAACAAATCCACTTTTCACTTGAATTTATTCCAAAATTATAAGGAAAATGCATTTCTTGGTTGAAAACCACAGCTCAGTGTCTGTGGGCTGAGCAAATACCCTCTGTCAAAACCAAACATCTTTTGGTGGATGCAGTTTGCCCATATTTCAACTGTTAGGGAACAAACTGTCATCTATCCTCCAAGATGTCAAGGCTCAAAACCCAAAGAGCAAGGTCTATAAGAGACTGCTTTCAGGATGTTGGAGTCGGCCTGCCTGCGGTTCTGAGCTCAACCCTACTGAACCCGTCACCTGGGCTCAACAGTGTGTGACAAAACTGGTGTCTTGTTTCTTCAAAATTCAATCATCCAATCAAATAAACTGAACCAAAACAGAGTCAGTACTAGAAAAGACACATTTTTCATGGGTGCTACCTGCATACTTTGCTGCTTATCCCAAAAATGCATTTTTGGTTTATGTTAAATGAGGAAACATTTATGGGTGAACAAATAGGATTTTTAACAGTATAAGATTTACTGCCAAGAATTGTTACCTCGCAGAAATAATTGACTAAACTCATTTCCTTTGCTCATGTGTTGGATCGGACTGCAGACACCTGTCATGGTTTCACTGCTGCTCTTTGTTTGGACCACTTGATGGATGCTGATCAGCCTGGGAACACCCCACTCTGCTCTGACCCCGTCATCAAGCCCACACAGTTTGGCTCTAGCAGACTCACTCAAGTCCTCGGTTTCCCATCCCATTTCTAAGACATCAATTTTGAGCTCAAAATGTTCAGTTGCCACCAAATATATTACACCCACCAACAGGTGCAGTAATGAAGAGATGCTTAGTGTTGCACACTTCATCTGTCACTGGTCATAATGTTTGCCTGATGGGTGTATTCCTGTATTGTTTCCATGAACAAAATGGGCGGACATTTGTGATTAACTGATTTGAAGACGCGTGATAAATAACTGTCTATTTTTCATCTGTCTGAGTTTACAGCTCAGCCTCATTCATTTGGTTGGCCATAGAAATGTGTTTGTCTGCCTTTTCATTCAGACTTTTGAATCTGAGAAGTTGAGTGGGTGGTGACAGCTCTCCACACTGTTGGTCAGGCAGATAGCATATTTCATTGCAATGTCAGTGTGGGATATTGCAAACTCCTTCCTCTGTCACTATGGTGATTAAGTCACCTCACGCCGGGTGGTGGCTTTTGCTCACAACTTTGTTCTCATACTCACTAATTAGCACCAAACAATCACAGTAAATGGGCCGCAGTATCGACTTTATGTCTTATAAAGACTTTTCCTGAAAGGTCATGTCCTTCATTATCGCAGTTTCGCCATAAATATTACAAAACAACAGCGGATAAAAGCACACATTGTGTTATTTACGATATATACGTACCATCATCTGGCTTCAGGTCTTTGTTTCTAAAGTAAACTGGTCAGAATAAACTATTAAAGAGAACAGATCTACCTTATATGTTGCCGTCATTTCACTAATGACCAACATTTCTGATTCATGTTTTTTATATCTTGTTCAAATGAGAAGCTGAGGCAGGTGAAAGGAAGTCCAACCCAGTCCCAGCAAGGCGTACCTAGTATAGTGGCTGATGAGTGTAGCTATACATACTGGAGGATAATGACAAAATGCATTACAGGTGTGGAATGGAAACCCACAGGAAATGAACAGAATCAAAACCACTCGGGAGTATCTTGCCAGGCGAACTACTGCAGCAGAAAGAACAGGGAATCAAAGACCTTCATCAGGTATCAGACTACGACTCCACCTTAACAAAATGGAGTGTGGGAGGAAGTTTTCTGTAAAAAGTAGCTAAAAAGTCCTGAGACATCGAGGTAAGTGTCTCCCACTTAACACCACTTTTCATTAGTTTTGTGAATATTTTGTTTTTGCTTTTTATCTTGGATTTAGGCAGGAGAATTTTATTGTTTTAATAAGAAAAAAATCAAGATTTGAACTAAGCATAGTTAAACATTTTTTGTCTTTCCAGGTGCAGATGTAAACTGGCTGGAGTAGCTTGAAAACATTGTTTTTGGTCAATGCATCTGGCTCATTAAAATGTTAGCTTCTGTCTAAAGAGACTGGCCTCTTCCTGGGATTATTCTAATGATCTGCTAATGGTCCATTCTGACATCCACAGTCAGAAGTCAAAATTTCTTTGCACTAAGCTGATAAAATTACATGAAACATATTTCCAATTTGAGGATTACTTGTTGATAATCCATGTAATATTTCCTGCAGACACCAGCTGCGTTTCCATAAACAAAATAATTTCGCGTATTGGAATTACGAAAATAAATTCACTTAATGAAAGCACAGCAATACGTGTGTATTTAAAAAAAAAAAAACTGCAATGGAAACACTTTTTTTGCATCACAAGTCATGTGATCAACAACCGGATGTTACCACTGAAGACAACAGGAAGTGTAGGAGTACAATGGTGCAGCATGTTTTTTAATGACGTATTACATGAGCATATTAATTCATGTGTGATTTTAATTGCCTTTCTTAATTAACAGAAACATCAGAATTGCAGAATTATGTTTTTTCAGCATTAGTGGAATATTGAGAAAATTTTGCGCACATTGTAATCTTCCCAGGAGAAGCCAGTTGGCCAACAAAAGCGACTCCAAAATTTTCCCATTCACTGTTGACCCTGAACATCATGCTTACAGTCGAACATTATGGTAGTTTAATGTTCTGTGGTTGCTTTACTTAAGAATCCAAATGATCTGCAAATGGTAGAAATATTAATTCTGCTCTTCAACAGAAAAGTTTGAGGGAGAATGTCCAACTATCAAGTATGTTTAGATAAAGCAGCAAGGAAATAATCCAAGACAAACCAGGAAGTTCACATCTGGATGGTCAACAAATGCTGGTTTTCATGTGGGCTTATGAAAGTTTAGATTAAACCAAATGAGATGAAAGAAACGGGTGTAGACATCGCAAAGTCGGATTACCAAGCAAAAATCTTAAGGCCAAAATTCCTCCACAGCGATGTAAGAGGCTGATAGCACCTTTTCCTCTGCAGTATATAGACTTACACCAAACGATAAATTAAACATGTGTGCATGTATCTACTAGGAGCGAGCCAGAGTATTCAGATTAAATTGGACCTCCACCTGTTCACGGTTCAGTATTCACAGATTTTTATGAACAGAACTCAAAATTGACGACAGAAAATTTACTTCCTTTTTACAATTCATCAAAATTCGTTTCCCTTTTGTCACATCAAACTGTCACCAGACAGACAATGAAATATTCTGAAGGAAAAAAAAACCCTGTCACCTTTTCTGAAAGCAAAATCTCAGTCAGTGTGCATGTAAAGCAAAGCCCCCGGATAGGAGGAATTTAAAAACAGAAAAACTTCTTGCTATGAAGACATGGAGCTTGCTTTTGGCCCCTGATAGGACGGTGTCGGTACTCGCTGATGCAACTCTCTAGGGAACCGTGAAACAACGCTCAGCTTTGTCTGCTCAATAAAAAATTAATCAGTGGGAGTCTTTTCCAGGCCATGATGGGACAAGTGTGAACAGCATTAATGCAACTGTCTGAATGTACCACAGAAAAAGATCGCCAAACAGCATTCACATTAAAAATAACATAAAACTGTCTCAAAGAATACACTGACTCAATTTGTGTGGTGACCCATCGTCCCTGGATTAAAACAAAGCTGAAATATGAGTAAAATTAAGACAATGGTGACACAGTGTGCTTCAAATTAAGGATAATTTAAGCTGCACATTTAAGCTGTTATTGTTTGAGGGAAGGTGAACAGTAATAAATGAGCCTGAAAGAGTCTACCGTTTGATTCTGCGCCTTAAATTCCTTTTTAGCTGCAACCATTGTGAATGAAAGTGTCTTGCTTGCTTTGGGCTTTAGGTTATCACTTCCGCACCGCTCAGACACCCGATAAATTATCAATTACATCTGCACACTGCCACAGTACAGCCTGCAAGTTTTCCCATCTCTTACACCCCAGCACTCCTCAAAGTATGCAGAGAAGCCCTTAGGGTTTCAGATTTTCCATTTTCAAACATTTCCCTTTTTTTAATCGAGACACAGTGCTCTCTTGTATCTAGAAGGACAGAATTTCCATTTCCACTCCTCAAACTGTTACTCTATCATTTTAAAGTCCTCTTTTGTGCTCAATTAGAGCTACAACTTTCATTTAGTCACATTTTCATGTCAGCTTCAGTGCTGCTGGCTGAGCTGAGTTATTCAGTGTCCCAGAGTAAATATCTACAGCCAGCTGCCATATTTTGTCATAACACACCATTCCTTTTTAAGCCATCAAATATGATCCCTTTCCGTTTGTCCTTCCACAAACCCACACTGAGCAAAAATAAATATGCCCTTCACTTGCCCTCTCATCGGCTCTCATTTTAGGTATGTCCAGCAGCAGCAGCAGCAGCCAGAATTATGAGACAGCCTCCTGTAGGTAGCCTAGTCGATGGGGATGTTAGACACACACATTGTACACTTCCATTATGAATGGGGATGTTGCTCCCAGGCATTTCTGACCCTTTCTTTGTCTTCTTTCAGACATTATACCCTACCAGCTGTGTTTTAGTGTTACACTCTTATGCAAATGGTTAAGCTTCGACCTCTTCTGTGAAGGGCTCAGAAGTTTGTTAGGCAAGCATAGAGAACAAACAGCATCATGAAGGCCAAAGAACACAGTAGACAAGCAGAGAGAAAGTGCTGAAGAGGATTAAAGCGGTTTTACGTTTCACCAACTGTTTAGACAATATCCCAAACTTTGAACATCTCCCAGAGTACAGTTCAATCCATCTTTTGAAAGAGTATGACTTAAATGCAAACCTACTCACAAAATATGTCCAACAACCTAGACTGACAGCCCAGACAAGGAGAGCGTTGACTTCAGGAGCAGTCAGAAGACTCAAGGTAACTTCAGGAAGTGCTGAAATCCACAGCTCAGGTGGCAACATCAGGTTGAAGCAGGACTATTAGCAGCATACTCCATAAATCTGGTGGCCTGAAAAAAAAGAATCCTTTAAGAAGCCTCTTGTAAAGTTGGTGTGGTTTGGATAGGCATTGTTTGGTTTGGTTTGGTTTGTTCTGGTTTGGTTTGTTATGGTTTGGTTTGGTTTGTTCTGGTTTGGTTTGGTTTGTTCTGGTTTGGTTTTGTTTGTTCTGGTTTGGTTTGGTTTGTTCTGGTTTGGTTTGGTTTGTTCTCGTTTTGTACGGTTTGTTCTGGTTTGGTTTTGTATGGTTTGGTTTGGTTTATTATAGTTCGATTTTGTTTGGCTTGGTTTGGTTTTGTATGGTTTGGTTTGGTTTTGTTTGGCTTGGTTTGGTTTTGTATGGTTTGGTTTGGTTTGTTCTGGTTTGCTTTTGTATGGTTCGGTTTGGTTCTGGTTTGGTTTGGTTTTGTTTGGCTTGGTTTGGTTTTGTATGGTTCGGTTTGGTTTTGTTTGGCTTGGTTTGGTTTTGTATGGCTTGGTTTGGTTTTGTTTGGCTTGGTTTGGTTTTGTATGGTTTGGTTTGGTTTGTTCTGGTTTGCTTTTGTATGGTTCGGTTTGGTTCTGGTTTGGTTTGGTTTTGTTTGGCTTGGTTTGGTTTTGTATGGTTCGGTTTGGTTTTGTTTGGCTTGGTTTGGTTTTGTATGGCTTGGTTTGGTTTTGTTTGGCTTGGTTTGGTTTTGTATGGTTTGGTTTGGTTTGTTCTGGTTTGCTTTTGTATGGTTCGGTTTGGTTCTGGTTTGGTTTGGTTTTGTTTGGCTTGGTTTGGTTTTGTATGGTTCGGTTTGGTTTGTTATGGTTTGGTTTTGTTCGGTTTGGTTTGTTATGGTTTAATTTTGTATGGTATGGGGTGTAGGAGATGTAGGAAAAGGAGCGCTCTAATCAGAAGAGACCAACATGTATCAGTGATAATTCAACCCTACGTGAAACCCAGTGACGACCTGCAAATTGAAGCTGAAGTTCAGTTTCCAGCAAAACAGCTGCTCTAAATATACAATCTAAGTTACAATGTTATGGTTCAGATTGGAGCATGTTCATGTTTTAAAATCTGCCATGGATTTTTGTCCAATGACTACTGGAAACAGACACCAGCCCCCCGAGACTCAGCAAGGATAAGCAGGTATACACAAAGAAGAGCTGGGTGCATGGATGTTGTAAAATGACCCAATTAAAGTTCACATCTAATATGGAATCCATCGCCAAACTTAGAATTTAATGGTCACAGACATTCAATGTGTACCTGACTGAATTTGAGATATTTTTCAAATATTTCCAAACCTTTTCCTTTTATCTCTAGACATGTTAGAGGCACACCCCAAAAGATTAGTGGTTGGTTCCATCAAAAGGTGGCTCACTGAATCACTGATTCAGAGATGATGTGTACAAATGCACGCCACACCTTTAAAAGTTATATTTATAAAATCATCCATCTTTTTTCTCTCCACTCCATAAATACGTTTGTTGGTTTGTCATCTAAAATGGTGATAAAATTCATCTACGTTTGTGTTTTTAACAAAACAAAATGTGAAACATTTGAAGGGTTTGAAGCCCTCGCAAAACATCGTATTCCAGTGTTGATTGTAGGAGTGCTCTGGTCATTTCCCAATATTACAGAATAAAATGAGAAAATTAGAGGAAAGCTGCAGGTAATAAAGACTGTAGCCTTTTCCTGGTATGGATTGGATCCACATTAATGTTGTCTATAATGATAATGATGATTATACTGCAGAAAAGCAACTATACTATATTATCACATTTCCTCCCAGCACATTCAGCACATTTCCTGGTCACAGCACATTTCCTCTGTTAGATTCCCATGGCATCTATAATGAAACATTCTGTAGAGACAGGAAGCATGGTTTGATGTATGTGGAAATGTCTTGAGTCACAGTCTATATCACTGGCTGGAATGATATCTTACATGCAGCTCTTTAACAACACCATCAGCATCAACATAATGAAGTATTCTCATGGCCCACCGTTTGATTATTAGACATCTGAGTTCATTTCCTCACTAGGTTATGGGGCTGACATCTTATCTCATCAAATGTAGCCTTTATGCTAATTTGAAAAACTTTTTATGCTGATAAACTATAACAGTTCAGTCAGAAGTTTACAGCCACTCTTTTAGCATTCTTGTATTTAAATGCTAACATTTTTTATACTTTTCCTTCCATTGTTGAATGTCTTTATGACATAGTATTAAGAAATTCACAAAACAAAAAATGGCTCACATATTTTAATTAATTAATTGCCAGTCTTTCTAGCATTTTCTCTGTCATACTTTTAAAAACGACTAACCTGGGAGGTATAGTGAAAAAATGTTGTGGAATTGAAACCACAACTTTTTAAAACCTAAGTCTACTTTAAATCAGGAAAGCAGCTCGTGGCTAATCTGCAGTGAACCCAGTTCATAACTTCATGAACTGAGACGAACAATACGACGCCCCTGCTCCAAGATAAACACCTTCAAGCTCGACTGAAATTTGCAGTTTCTACGTAGGGCAGAGAAATGTCTGCTGGAGAATAGTCTTATGGTTTGGCAAAACAAAGACTGAGCTACTTGGTCAAAGTGAAGAGAAGAATGTCTGGAAAAGTCACTTTTAAGCCTAAAATCGCTGTACTTGCAGCCAAGGGTGGTGGCAGGAACGCCATGCTGTGAAGTTTTACCTGTCACAGGTTCTGACACATTGCATAGAGTGGATGGAATAATGAATGACTTTCCTTTAAGTCTTTGGATTCTCCTTAGTTTAACAACTTAATGGTTGAAACTTAAACGCAGCTGGATGTTTTAACAAAACAGAGATTCAAACTGAGAAGAATGGTCAAATATTAAATATTTGTTGACAGCTACCAAAGGAATGAGTTAGAAGTACAACTTGCTGTGGGATTAAATTTTTTTTTTTGCATATATTTTAACCAAAATGATTTATTCTGACCCAGAGAAAATGAGTGAAAATCCACAATAAATTTTGACTTTTTTACCCTTTTCCTGTTTGTCAGATCATATGCTGTTCATAATTCATGTAGTGCTGTGTGTTGCTGAAATTTGGAAGGTGAGTGATGACCTTTGTCCCCTCCAAAAACAATAGATGTATAATATAGTTTTGCTGCAGTTAAATGTTTAAAGGCAAGACGTGGCATAAAGGAAGAGATAAGCATTTCTGTTTTTTACATTCACGATTGAAAAATGAAAACTGAAATGTTTCAGATTTTTAGTTATAACAAATGTGTGTAAAATTTGATATAATTTCTAGACAAACAGGAGATTTGATGTTCTGAAACCAGTTCAAGAATTCACACGTTTCATGACAGTAAAACATGGAAATGTTTGAGTCATCGATTAGAGGCACTATATTCATTTGAACAACCAAGCTCAACGTTTTGAATGAAATTATCTGCGGTCCATATTGAAATGATCTGTTGTAAAATATGGCTCACAGCTTTGGTTCACTCCCGGCCGTTTGGAGCAGCTCTCAAAAATATAACCTGTGTCACATACAAGCTGCTCAGCAAGGCTGTCTCATCTTTTTCAATTACGCCTTTCCACAGAATCCCCTGAGCAAGTATTTGATCTGTAATGTGAATAAAAAAATGAAAGTAAAAGCCTGATACAAAAAAATATCAGGCTTTTACAAAAAATACTCTGTTGCATTGTAAGTATTGCTTATTTCTTCTAGCTACTCTTAGTGTTAAGGATATTTGCATCATTTTGAACCTGAGAAAATTTTAAACCCACTTTAGAAAATATTTGTTTTTCAAAAAATCACTTAATCAATACATGTTATAGTAAAGAACTTATGGATATGAATCAATTTTGACCTGTAAAGGGTAAATGGAATATAGCATTTTTATCAAGTCCAGAGGATCCCAAAGTGCTTCACAGTTATTCACCCCATTCTGGGCCAGTCTGACCTCCCAGCATAACAACAGAGAGGTGAACAGGGTCATGCAAAAGGAGCCCTAAACAAATGCACATACTGCTTCCTACATAGATACATTTTTCAGTCTACTGTCGCTGCTAACTACTGAGGAACTGAACTTTAAGATTTCCATGCGCTCAAAGCCAATCATCAAAATCAACAGAAATAAACTCTTAAAATGTTTTGCTCTGTAATAAATCTGCCCCACACTTTATGAATCTCTTAATACCCAAACCCAAACTTTGGAAAGGTGCTAAAGACAATGAGCTGAGGGGCAAATATAAAGTTTCCAGTCTTCTTAATGGATAGGCTATAAGAATGAAAGTTTAAAACGACTTACCAATCAATCATATTTTATTTTGTATCACATTTCAGCAACACGACGGTTTAAAGTGCTTTACATTTTTCCACGTGTCGTCATTTACACATCAAAATGTTGGTCAGTGTTTCATTAATTATGGTACAAAAGTGACTCTGACCAGGTGGGTTTTTAGTCTAGATTTAAAGGATCTCAGTGTTTCGGATGCTTTACCATTTTCCGGAAGTTTGTTCCAGATTTGTGGTGCATAGAAGCTGAATGCTTCCGTTTGTTCACGTTGTTTGAGAAACTGAATCTATAGAATTTTAGATTTACTTTTTGAATCACTCATTTTCAACATTACGTGGCGTTGTAAACAGTTTGGACTGGTTGGCGGGTTGCTATGTACTTAAAACCAAAAATAGAACCTTCAAACAAGCTGCACAAGCTATTTAAGGAAATATGAAAGACAAGCTGAGCAGAAATGGTTCTGCTGAGGCGCATCAGTGAGGGGAGCACCTTGCCCTGCTCGTCAGACGGGAAGCGGCTCCTCCCCGCTGCCCTCCTGTCTGCCACGCAGAGCTGAGGCAGTGGCGTGGCCACGGCGCTCCTCCTGTGCACAGCCTCGGAGACGGAGCCCAGTCATCTGCTTTGAATAAACAAGCGCTCCGTTCTGGCAGCTGGTTGTCTGCGCGCTTCCGAACCGACTCAGTGATGACAGTGGCCGTGGGAAGGGACGGACGCGTTTGTTGTGCGGGGACCGGCGGGACGCAGGAGCGCGCTCCGGTGTTCAGCATCATCTACATCCTCCGCTCCTGAGAGCATCCCCGAACCCGAGAGGCGCGCTCAGATCGGCACCAACCCCCCCGGAGGAGGTAACCAATGTTTTATTCTACTTTATCTATGCGAAAAGAGACTGAGCGATGCTTTCATGCAGCGTTTGACTAAAAGATAATTTAACATTTAATGCGCAGGAATAAAAATCCAGTTATCTGTTTTGGGGTGAGCTGCATCTGTTGTGTCTGAGCTTGTCTGTCACTCAGTTGAGCGCTTTGTCTTCTCTCTGCAGTTCACATTTAAACCCTCTGTAATAGAGTATTGATCAAGCTAATTAAAATGCTACATTCAATAAATTAGCTCGAGGAGCACATTGTTCTGTAGGATTATCCTATTTTCAGTGTGGCACAAACTAGTTTCTTTGAAAGTTTTCCCTGAAATTTGTGAAGTTACGGCATTTAAAGATGAGGCAAAGTTCTTCATCCAACCCTGAATACTGCTGCAAGTATAAAAAGTGACTAATCTCATGCTGTAGTTGCAGGGTAGACTCAATCAGACAAGAGCAGCTGATGATAATTACCACTCTCCAGCTCTTGGTGGAAATGTGGCCCTGCACACACTGCCTACCCTTCACAGCATCACATCTCCTATATCTGATGTCAGACCAAGCCAAGTGAATTTCCACTGGATGCAAATTGCCACAGGCAGTGCAACAATTCACCTTTGATTATGAGCATGTGGGTGTTGGCTTTATTCGAGCCGGTGCCTTCAGCTCGCTCAATTTCTCAAAGGCATTAGTTGGTATTTGACGGGAATAAGTTGTGTAATGAAATTTAAATGCAATATAAGGTGCTGTTTATCAGTACCAGCCTGATCCTGTCCTGCAGCTAAAAGTCGTTTTTAATTGGTTTGTATTTAAAATAGGTTCAACCTTTTTGTAGTTGTTCAAGCTGAAGCTGCACAACAATCCTCCAGAGGAAGAAGTGGGTTGATGATGTTCTTGCAGCTCTTCATAGGTTCAGACAGCTCATTACACTGAGATATGTTAAATCTAAATGGTAATTCACAGCTTCTTTTGATCTGTATGAAACTGACTTTCAGTTATACTGCAAATTTGTCAGAATAAAAGTCTCTTGTTGTGAGTGTATGCACAGAAAGATTCATACACTAAAAAAAATCTTGTTAAATACACTAACGACATCAGATGCCTCCCTTGTAAAAACGTGTAAAAACCCTTAAAATGAAATGGAATAAAAACATTGTATTATAGCATTTTCACACACATGACATTTTTGATAGAAAAACATTTTTATTTGGGTGGAGGAAAAAAAATATGTATAGAAAAAACTTTCAACCAAAATAACCAGTGGCACTGTTATTGGTACCTTTTAATTAACCATTAAGTAAAATGAAACTGAAGCACTATTTTAATTTATACTTCACTTTTTGAGGATGATAAGCCTCTAGGAACTGTAGATTACTAATTTATGAATTTCTGTTTCTCTTAGATGTAACATTTCCCCAGGGATGCATCCACAAACTGATTCTAATTCTAAACTGGCCCTATGCTTGCTTAGCGCCGTCCTTTTTGTTTCCCACTGTTGTGAGCTCTGACTCTGGCACCAATGGTAAATGTTTGAATACATCTAGATTAGTCAATATAGTAAAGTTTGACATTTAGGCTCTGATATCATCACTCAGTGGCTGTGGTGCAATGAGAGCATCTCTGCAACCCTGAGCGTTTCTGTCTTCTGGATAGTAGAAAGTGAGGAGATGATCTCTGACCTCAGAGCCTAAAAACAAGGAGAATCTCCTGCTTTGCATCTCAAAAAGGCCGCCCAAACTGGTTAGGCTTCATAGATTCTGGAACAGCAGCACAGCTCGAGTTCACTGCCTAAACTATCTTCCATTTGTCACCTCATTGTTGAACGCCAATTTTGAAACTCACAAGTTAGTGCAAATATGAGAAAAAGTTAAATTAGTTGTGGAATAACATGAACTCAGTCTTCCTGTTTCTTTAAACCCGACTCCTCACAGAGTTTAAGTGAGTCATTAAAGCAAAGAGCAGAGCTAACGGCTGATGTTTTCATAAGTCCTGCAGTGAATGCTGTATTTGTTTGAATGCTGGCATAAAATGATGTGATGTTTGCAGTTAAACTGCTTCCTTGCAGTTTCACCAACACAAAAATACAAAATAAAACTGTCAGAGATTGTTGCATGGTACAGTTAAAGTAACCGAGATGCTTGTTGAAAACCAGTTCTTTTATAAACCAGTTGCATGCTGTCTCCAACATCACCATGGTTCACCATTCTGACCCAAATGGTGTTTTTATTACTACCACCACTGGTCACTAGGATGGACAAGAACCAAAAGTAAACTTTTCACAATCAAAGTGAGCAGGATGTAAGGGAAATTTAAAAACCCTGATAGTTTTAGACATGCAGCATAAAGACGCAAAGTGTCACCAATTATCCATAATTTTTAGATGCTGTATTGATGCCAAATAATTGTTTGAGTTGTAATTCTGTAAAAAGACAAACAAAAAATCACCAATGTATAAATGTTGTAAACCAAAAGCAACAATTAAAGTTTGATTCCCCTAATCTTTTCAGTATGAGATTATACTACTGCAGCAAAATATTTAATGCTTTTTACACATCTTGATGTTGAGTCCCAATAAATGCAACCTGCGGTGGATGGAAAAGTGTTTTATAAATTAATAAAACAAATTTCTCACGACTGAAAGACTTGTGTAAGAGGAAATAATTTGGTAAGAAAATGATTTGCTTAATGAAAGTAAAGGACAGCAGGCTACAGTAAAAGTGGACTCATCGTCATTATTTTCATACCAAACTAATCAAATTGGATGGCTGAAGTGTTTCCTCTTCTTAACCAGAAAAAAACCCCATTTTCATATGTTCTCATTTTTTTCCTGAAGCTAATTGTTAGAAGCAGGACTGTTGTTCCAGAGATGACAAACTGACAGTAAGAAAGCGTTTCTGACTCTGGCCGTAAAGATGGCAGTGATCTGAAGATGTGTTATGATTTCTAAATCCCCCAGGAATCCTCGAGGTGTCTTTGTGATGTATGACTGGACAAACACGGCGGGTCCATATGAGTTCCATATGGGAATGACAGAATAAAAGAGAGAAGAAGCCATTTCTTGTGTACAATATCTTATTAGGTTTGTGTTTGATGGAGTTTATCCAGTTGGCTCCACTTGAGTGGAGAGGAGGGGAGGAGGAAAACAAAAACAAAACAAAAGTGCATTTTCTTTTCCACATGTTCCCCTAATCACAAGCAATCCAAACTAACAAGAGAATGGGATTAATATTTGATGAGTTTCTGTTTGCTGAATTAAAGGATGAAAACTATTAGCTAGGGCATACATGAGATTTGTTAAAAATGCAAATGAATTCCTGAGTTGTTCTCTTTTCCTTATTGTGGAGGCTGGTTAAGATGCCTTTATGGAAGCAGCTTTAGATGCTGTCAAAAGTGCACAATAACATTTGCAAATCTGAGGTAAACGTAAGATGTAGCTGAAATAAACAGAAATGCAAATCATATTTGTCTGAATGCAGAAGCAGGTAAAAAGTTTAGTAATGATCTAGGTCAGATAAATGCATTTGCATTTAATTATTTGTCTTTATAAATCTGGCACAAAGTGTAATATTTTCTTTCTAAAAAAAAGTTGGGGAAAAAGTTATCAAAGTTAAACCTCTGACCAACTGAGCAATATCTGCAGCTGAATTAATGTTAAGCTTTAACGTCACACTATCTTTGACAGGTAATACCTCCTTTCAACAAACGGCCACTAGTGACACCTAATGGTGAAATTGTAGATTGCAAACAACAGAAAACAATCCACCTCAACTATAGAAGTAATAATGGTAATATTTTGGGCATGTCTTAAATTTCAATGCCTTACAAAACTGTGCATCATGAAGTTAAAACTTTTGACGCATTTGTCGCGGTATCTTACGTAACAACCAGGCAGGAGTTTGAGGAACTCCAGATGAGGGCTCATCTCACCATTGTGTGCCGCTTTTCTATTTTTAGTGTATTTTTGGGCTTAGCATAAAATGTTGACAAGACAACGACGTTTTTCAAAAAGTAAGAAGAAAATATGACACCGATACAGAAGCAGACAAACATTCAGCTAAGCCCAACGACGATGATGCAGCTCCAAAGATCAACATGGCAACAAAATGACTTCCTGTGATAAAAACAGCAAAGAGGAGAATAACGGGCAGACAAGAACTGATACAGAGACGAATCAGGAGTGATGAGGAAAATGTTAATATTGTTGCCAGAACACAGTATTAACACACATTATGTTGGTTATATGAAATAAGTCGAACATTTTGTAGCTGTTCAGAAGAGAAGTCATTTTTTGTATGGGGACTTTATTTTTTTAAGATGATCACAATTAGCAGCAGATGCTTAGGCAATGAAACAGCATGGGGTTTCCCAGAGGAGCTCTAATTAAGGTGTCATTTACGGTTCTTAAACTCTTCTCCATATAACAACAAATCTAATCACAATGGGCAAAGAATGTTTTTGTCCTAAACTGTTAATGAGCTGAATAATAAAACAGACTGAAGTCACTGTGAACAATCTGCGGGACAACAGATGTTAGCCAGGTGCAGCTTGGAGCACAAAACCACTACAACACTGCTAATGTGGCTCCATGTTAGCTTCCTACTTTAATGTTTGTTTTGTGGTACATATCTGAGCTAAATCTGACTTGAATCTGCTACTTATATTATCAGTTAGTGTTCCCACACTTTAAACTTTGTTATAAATACCTCTTAACAGGTTTTGTGCTTCCTCTAAAAAAAAAAAAAACACCTCACTAATACTGACAGCTTACTTACTCTTCACTTTGTAGCGACGTCCACACAGAAGTGTGTTGTTGTTAGCGTGTTTTTTTTTTTTTTTTTGAGTGGCTGATAAAAACTTATTGTCTGTCAAGCTGAATCTACCTGCTTCCGGTCTTCAGTCTATTTTTGGTGCATTTATTCTGCTGTGCTTTGAGATTATGTGTGGAATAGGCATAATGTTGTTTTAAGTATTTGTATATTTTGAAATTAATACAAAAGTTCTTGTTTTTATTAACTTCACTGCTAACAAGACATTGTTGTAATAAGTAGAGATCTATGTTAAATAGAAGCAGTCTGCTGTCATGTGTTTGATAATTGGTTGGTATTCTTGCTAACATTCATTCAGGTCACTTTTAAACGTCTGAATTTAGTCGTCACTGCTCTCCTCTCCGTGGACGTTTTGCACGATGTCAGATCTGAGTTTTTGCACCTTGCAGATTCTCCATTGTGATGGCCTTTTATTTTGGATGTACTTCTGTGATTAGGTCGCCCAGGAACAATCCCTCACCCACCCAGCATTGTGATATTAATGTCATACAGAGGTTATTTTATTTGTTGACTGGATCTTCTGTCTGCCTCCCCTGTGGAGTGATTACTGATCAGACCAGCATTTTCATATAAGCCCTGTGGGAGGAAATTAGAGGATTAGAAGCAACTTCTGCGTGTTCCCTGCATATCTTCCAGGCTTCCAAATCCTATGGAAGCCATTGTTATTTTAAGTAGCTTGGCAATTGAGTGTGGAGGCAAGCTTGCACTCCCTCAAGCCTTCAGAGGAACAGAGCCACAGAGAGTTAGCATTTTGGAGCTAGCTTTTCCTGCTTTACATGTCCTTTCATGATGTGAAAATGAGCAACTGAGAAAGGGCTGTGAAGCTGGCTGCCAGGACCTCTTCACTCCCGTCCTTTAGTTCATGCATAATAGATAAGTGACTGCAACTTACAGTACCAGGGTATAACTAGGCTAATGCTCAGATTTGCATATTTGTGCCAAATTCCATAATTCATGACTGCGCAGTAGGCAGCAATCCACGGTGCAAAGTCCCACATTTGTCCATGTGATCGTCACCATACATCACCGGTCATAATTCAGCGTGACGGATAACAAAAATGTAGGAAAAAGGTATCGTACAGTGTGAGTGTGACACGCTGCTGCTGCTGTGTCCTCATTATCAAAAGCCTCCGTGTCTGAGCTCAGCCTTTAGGGAAAGGCTTATTAAAGACACAAAGAGTCTGATGACGGCGTCGGACAACAGGTTGTTTTCTGCTTAATTTACTGCCATTCTGAAAGTGAAGGGACGGAGGACTGGAGTGGGCGGACGAGGAGACAAGAGAGATTGCAAGGGTCTTCGAGTGAATAGATCTCACAAGCCACTTTTTCATCAAGAGGGCGAAGAAAGGCTCGATGCAGCCATCATTGCCTTGTGTTATAAAGTAGATTTATCATTCCACTTGATGATGGGCAAAGTTATTTATTCATTACTTTTGTTCCTCGCCTGCCGCAGATGAGACAGGCCCATACCAGCTCTATTCATCATTATTGTTGATAGTCTGTCATATAAGCTTTTTTAAGAAACATCTATATAAAAAGAAAGGCTGCAATTCAGAAGTTTAAGTACACACATCGTGGATGTGACTGCCATTCTCATTTTTGGGCCTTTAATGATTTACTTAATGATTTTTCTCATTATATGTACAGCTTAATACATCTTTAAAAAAAGAATTGGGGAAAATAATTTAAATAATTTGAAATTATTGTAGATTTTCTCAAATCTACCAGAGGTAAAGATTATATATGCAGGCTTAGATTTTTATATAAACGGCTTTATTGTGTGGCGAAATGTCTCTTAACTCTTTTAACCATTGGCGAGCATCTGACATACTTCCAGTTCAGTATCTAAAAGATTCTGAACTGGTAGAGCTCCCTTGAACTGACTGTTTTCTGATGTGGACTCTGGTTTTAAAGTGGGGGAAGGCATGGAGCAAAATTGACTTTTTTGAGCTTTACATCATGTTATAATGTCATTCTCTCATCAAAGACATACCTGGAGTGTTGCTTTCCATCATAGCGCCACCTCTTTCCACAAATCTCCTGTTTAGAGCTGCAGTCTCCACTAGACTAGTGGCAGCAGCAATTAGCAAACACCTGCTGAACTCATACGAACTACAACATTCCTGGTTGTGAACCCCATCGTTGGCCGGCTTTATGATGCTTTGTTGAGATGCCAGTTTTGATTAGTCGGATACGTCTATGATGCAAAGTCAAATATCTTTTCTTTAAAGTTGTGTTTTTTTATATATACAGCATCTTCCTAACAACTGACTGTGTTATAAAATGGCACCATGTGTCTGGAGAATACACACCGCCCTCTAATTATCTAAACACGGTTCGGTATTTTCAGATAATGTCAGGTAACTCTAAATTATTAGTGGAAAATTTACCTATTTGTGAATTTTTTTATTTTGTTGAGCAGTTCTAAAACATTTGCAAAAAGCAGAAGAACTTTGGCACAATGCTACCCGCTCACATCACACCTGGAGACTTGCATAAAGATGCAGCTGTCTTTGCTTTGTATTTTATATTGCTGATTGAAAGTACAATATGAAAGAAGCTTTTGTCCCTCTTGATATCAAACTCATCTCCAGAAGCCATGTGACGCCAGTAACGGTTGCAAACTTTAACCATCCTTGAAGGTGTTGATTTTGTTGAGACCTTTTCAATTTTATCAGTTTTCTGTCATCTGAAAGTAACGCTCTCAGTCATATGTTTGAAATCTGGATGCAGGTAGTTGTTCCAACCAGACCTTGATACCGATGACTCATAAACGTGTTTTGAAAAGCATAAAATGTGCTAATGTTGAGGTGAAACTCTGCAGAGTGCGATCGAGCTACCGTTTAGTTTTGAGCCTGTGTGGATTTTAAAAAATTCACCTAAAATCAACCTTGTGTGTTCAGGAACATGAAAAATACACAATAGATATCAATAATAAAATGACTTCATAGCCTGGAGGATAAAAATGAAAGAAAAGACAATCACACCCAGGATTATTGCTGCTCGCTCTTATTACCAGTTACAACTACCAACAGTCAATAATTAATATCTGGAAAATCTGCTTCATGAATTGTAATTTTTCTCTACAAGAAAGTCACAAAAAAACCTGTTAAGCTTAAAACAGATTTTAAAGAAGTTATGGACTTATTGGAATATTTTTTAACTGTTCATGTTTTACCACATTTAGTGAAGAGTTGGATAAGTCCAAGAAAAACGGTAAACTCTGCCTTTTGACAACAGGATGCAGGGATGAGAAGAGTTTTCATTTACCTGGACAGAATCAAACATTTTTACATTTAAAACATGTTGGAGTTAAGAGACGAGGAACAATATTAAGCTTTGCATTGTAAGCTATCAAAAAATTTAAAGCGACATATGAGCATTATTATAAAATAAGAGCACAGAGAATTTGTAATAAAAAGAACCAACTTTAACTGATAAACTCTGATTCTGACCCCCACAGACGCACTGGCTGCCCATCAGTAGACTGGATCTTGACCAAATGGGACTTGTTAAAGAGTGCATGTAAAAAAAATAAATAAACAGAAAATCAGATTTCAAAATGTCAAATGCCAACGAATCGACCTCTGACCCACCTGAACACCTTATATTTAATAGTGCATAGATTTACTTTCTATGCAGACACAGAACAATAAAAAAAAATGTTAGAGCACTTTTTAAAAAGCTGTATCATTCTCAGCTATTAAGACATAATGATAAAATGTGATATTTTGATGCACAGTTATGAAAATGCACAGATAAAGGCAGAGTCTAACTGAAAGTTCTAGAGAATAATTAAAAATGTAGCTAATAGTGCTCAGGCTAAGGCTGGAAAGCTTTAGAACGAACGATGAGCAAGTCAAGTGAGCTTAGAGCTCAAGGCTGGACTTAGAAATACAATTTAAGGACAGATTTTCTTCAACCGCAGTCTTTTTTTAGTACAGATACTAAAAAAGAAGACTCTTTATATCATACGGCACAATGTGCTATCCCAAGCATCCTTGCTAGCCAGCAGAGGCCTCAGAGATGACAGAATAATGACACGACTCCCTTTGTCACTCAAACCCAAGCAGGAACTTTTGTGCCGTTCTGAATCATGAGATTCATCCCCGGGGAAGAGCGTTCAGTTCTTCAGCTCTGGATGCAGCTGCTCAAAACTCAGTCAGATGAATGTAGTGATATTGTGTCCTAAACTTTTAAGGGATCTAAAAAGTGTTAATTTTGAATAGTTTATTTGTTAACTTTAGTAAATAAATGAGTAAGATGATTTGTATTCTTTTGTTTTTATTCAGTTACATAATAATTCTGCACATTGTGATTTTCCTAATAACTATGTTAAAATAGACTCCTCCTGAGAATGGTGATTTCCTTTGATATTAATATTCAGTATTAGTAGCAACTATTTGTATTTGTTCCACACTAACATCAATACGGAGAAATCCAACTTGCAAAATATTTATGAAAGTTGGGAGAAACACATAGTTTATGTTTGCACTTCATTTTGCCTTTGGGGTTATCTTGGCCTCAGGGTTAATATAATGATTTTTCTCTACATGTGCTCTGTTTGTTTCAGATCGGCATCAGAATACTTTTTAAAAGCATTTGTTTCCTACTGCAGAAATAGTTTGATTCCTATTCACAAGAAAAAAGAGGAATGTTCCTGAAACTAAAAGAAAATCTGTCAACTTTATGGGCAGCGAATGCATGCGTTGTTTTACTTTATGTGCCTAAAAGTAAGGAGTATGTACTTTTTACAAAAGTAAATGTTAAGATGACAGGAAGTGAACAGGAATGCAGAGCTTTGTCAGAAAATTTAGGAGTAAAAAAAAATATTTTCCAGCAGAAAAATGACCCTGAACATAGAGCCAGAGTTTCAGAACGGCCTAGTAAAAGTATAGACCTACATCTCAGAGAGAATCTGTGAAAAAACGGGATGTTTTCACATGTTCATCCAATCTAACTCAGCTTAAAAACAAATCAAGCAAAAAAAAGAAATAAATTAAAGACTAAAACACCTCGTCTGTAAATGAGCAGAGCCCAAAAAGACTCACAAAATGTGTTGATTCGGGGCAGTGGATATAAATCCATAACACACTTTTCTGATTTTTATTTGTGAAAAATGTGTAAAGCATATATTGGGATATTATATTTCTTTGATACATTGTGGTGGTTTTATTATATGAAATCACAATAAAACTGATTGAAGTTTGTGGTTGTAACATCCCAGTGTTAAAAGTTCACAGGGTAACTAGTTTTACAAGGCGCTATAAAACTACAATGTACATTTTAACAAATGCTTCTTTTGCGGCTCTGTGGCTGTGTTATTTTCTGGCTGCAAACCTGAACACATACACACCTGGATGTCGATGTGTAAATGTGTGTTTCTTTGTGTCTCTTCTCTGCCTTTAGCCATAAAAAAAGAAAATGAGATAAAACCAAAGGCAGAGTAACAACATCTTGGAAAGTTCAATTTCAGTTTTAAGAGGAGCAGTATTTCCCTCTGGTCGGCAGAAAGGCAGGAGCTCTCCAGGGCTTTCTCCTTCCAAAAAAACAAAAACAAGATGAACAGTTTCTTTCAGCACCTCGGACAGCTCCCTGCGAGGCTCCAGAGTTTGTTGCAAAATCCGTTTTTAACAGCATGAATAAGACGTCATTAATCCAGATCCTTTTCTCTGTATCCTACTTTGTTCCATAGTCTTTGTATAATACTTCCTTATAAAGCATCTAGCTGTGTTTTCAAAGCTTTTGAAAAGCTAAACAAAGAGTTTTTCATCCTGGAAGTTAATGACAATATATGTTTTTATTTATTTTGAGAAAACAAAATCTTCTCTTATGTCGAGATTTGCTTCCAGTTAAAGCAGTAGAAGTTTAATTTTGCCTTGAAATTTTGCACAAAACCAAATGGAACTACGTTTTTAAAGAACAAACAAAAATCAGGGTGCATACATTTCTAGGTGAAACACTGAGATCAAGCTGGAGCTCCTCAGACTCATGTAGAACATATTTCACCAGGAGAAAAATCACACCTCGCTATCTGTTACATTCTCTTACTCAGCTGCTCGAAGACTCGCAGATCAACTCCAAAATAAATCAGCACATATGGCTGAAATGAGATCTCCTCTCACGCAATGGAGGGACGCACCATTTAATGTAAGACATGAAAACATGGAAATGCCAAGAAAACAAATGTAATGTAACACATTTAAAATGGACTTACCAAATTTATTATTAGTTGTACAGGTGTATGATTAAAATATCATTAAAAAGTTAATTTATTTTTGGTGTTACAACTCAAAATGTTTTCATCTATTGTCGTTGGCATTTTGTTCATTTCCAAAGACTGGAGCGACTGGCAATATGAAATATTATGAATGTGACATGAAGCCCAAAACAAAAATGCAAATCGAACAATTACTCCTGAGTTTTAAAGTGTTTACAGGTTTGAATATTTTTCAGATTTCATTTAGGTTGAGTCTTAAAATGCAATGCATGGAAAACTCTGTTAAAGCGACAGACCAGCTTCTCAGAGTCCATCAGATACATTTTTCTAGAGGTTGGAATAATCTCAGCTGTATAATCCCGAGGTTCTCTTTCACTTTTTATGTAATAATCTCGGGAAATCTGTCGTAAAGTTAACACAAACTGTTGTATTTTGTTGGGATGGCCAGAGACCTGACAGACTTTGACCTGGACTTTTCAAAGCAACATGTCCGCCTCCGTATGTTATATCCATTTAATGCAGAGCAATAGGATTGTGGTGTGTGGGCTGTGATCCGCTTGGCTGCTCCGGATTTCTGTAAGGATTGGATTAAGCAGCCGGTGATACGCTAACCTCTTTACACCCATTGTCTCAGTTGGTCTCTCAGAGATGATGCTGAAAGGTGAGCCTCGGTTATTATTTTGTTGCTTTTTATATTGAAATAATATATATTTTTAGTCTGGTAACTGGTAGTGAAATGAACTGTTGATATTATTGTAGCTATTTTATATTAAAGTTGGTCTTAGTGCCTCGTTTTTAAAGCGTTTTGCATCAAATGAGATTTTAGCAGTGGTATTTTGTAAAAACAAAAAATGATCCCTCTTTTTGTTTTCACAAATTGAGTAAATGTCTCATTCATTGAACATGTTGATTTTATGAATCTGACATCCACAGGTGCGACATATATTTTTGCTCGTCTATTTTAAGGTGGAAGTTGGGCAAAAAGCCAGATAAATTATGTAAATGTGCGAAAGGTTTCATCAGTGCGTTTGTAACTCAGTGAAACTAAATTTGATGAATCATCTACATTTACAGGAACAAGTTTGTGCACATATCAGCTGTTTCAGCTAAACGTAAATACTCCCTGCTGCTGCACATCCAGTGGGTGGTCGACAGAAAACCTCAACATGCATAAAATATTAAGGTCAAAAACGAATACAACAATTTTTTAAAATCAGCTTCTATCATTCGCTCGCTAAATTAGCATCTATGTTGCCTCTGTTTGTCCCACAGAATGGAGAGTTTTTAACATTTGTGCATCTAACTAAAGGGGACACGATATCTCATCGTTGTAAAATTATGTTTGCATGGATAATATTGAAAAACCTGCTTTGGAATGCACTGTTTGTTGGTTGCAATATGCTAAAGGTCACTGAGAAGATTGGAAACGGTTATATTATGATCTGATTTCCTAATATTGTCCAGCTGAAATGTTGCTGAAGCCAGCGGTAAAGTAGCTGTTTCTGGGAAAAAAGACACAACTTTCAAAAGGTGCACCTTAAAATAACATTACACCACTACAAATATACTTACAAAATCTACAATTTAAACTTATAGACCTTTTCCATTTTATTGCAATGGCTATTGTCACACAGCTGATGTACAGTGTCAGTTAATCACATTTTTATTAAAAGACACATTTGCAATTTCTTCAAACTCCTAGTTGCATATTTACATCAGGGCATAGAGTTGAAATAAGCTTCAAGTTTACTTGTTGAATTTGAACTTTATTGAATAAATGACTAAATGCATTATAAGAGCTGATGATGGGTTCTGAGGTTTACGGTGAGAAAGGTGAAGATTGTAAGTAAATTACTGACTGGTCTTCTCTTTCTGAGCTGCTGGTGTTTGAAATGATTGGGGGGAAAAAAGTCGTTAAGCTGAATGTTTGTTGGAGCAACAGATGCTGTGATTTAATGCAAGGCGCACCCGCGTGGGAAAACTCATTGCCCAGTAAATTAAACCATTACCTCCCCGGTTGAAGTTAAATATGGAGAAATTACTCATTTAATGTCTGATTACGGGCTAATACAGCCGTCCAAACAATGGCTGCTCCCTATTCCTGGGAGGAAAATCGACTGTTTGGCAAGACACAGCCACCAATAGCTCGTCAGGGTCACACTGGAGTTTTATTAAAAGATTCACGCTAAGAAGTCAAAAAAAAAAAAAAAAAATCATTTGTTAGGATTCATTATGAGATGGCTCCCTAGTCTGGAGATTTGTCTTCATTATCCGGCCGAGCAACGGCCAGATAACACCGCCTCATTTGCTTTCCGAGCTTCAATTTTCTCCTGAACGATAATGCAGCGACTCTTTTGTGGGCCGTGGTAAAGACAAGCAAGCCATTTTCGATATGCTTGCAGGATTACAAAGGTTAATCATCAATTTAAAGCTAATCTTTGTTAAATACCAAGAGAAGCCTGGACTGTGCTCGAAACAGATATTATCAGACAAACTGTGGAGCAATCCAGCGCCTAAATGCAGAGGGAGATGGTTAATCTGGGCTTTGGAGCAGGAGCTGATGGGAATTGCAGCACACTTCCACTGTTTGCTAAATTTAGGACTTCATTCTGAAGGGGCTAACCTTCTAGCTTTGTTTTAGAGCAGGACCGGTGTGACAGAACTCCCCTTCCCCCACAAAACGCAGAACTTTCTGCCGACCTAACCGGCGCCTCATTGCTAGGATAATTAAGGACTTTTCAAACTATGCAATCAAGGACAAGATTCCACTGTCTGCGTCTGGGAAAATAAGTAATTAATTTTTGTATTTTTTTTTTTTTTCCTCTTTTCATATGCAAGCAACTTGGGAACACAAGATCCTAGTCATTATCTCTCAACTGGTTAAAGATGTCTGCCAAGCTGGCTAATTAAAATCTGAGTGACTTTTCGCCTTTTATCCCAAACGCACGTCTGTCAAGAAAAAACTGAACACCCCCCTATTTAAATTCTGTGGTTTTAATAATATTGTTGTGTGGCTGTAATTATTTTTTCATTATTTATTTT
Source organism: Girardinus metallicus (assembly GCA_903067095.1). Classification (NCBI taxonomy): domain Eukaryota; kingdom Metazoa; phylum Chordata; class Actinopteri; order Cyprinodontiformes; family Poeciliidae; genus Girardinus; species Girardinus metallicus. The sequence goes on from CAEGAE010007739.1 coordinate 92,566, forward strand.
TGTTCAGTACCTAAAATTTATCTTAAAAATCATCTATTACATAAACAGATGTTAAGTATAATGTAGCAGGAACCACATAGATCAAATTTTAAGGGTTGCATAGAGTAAGATTTCAACCAGAAGTGCACGACTATCCTTAAGATATTTACTAGAGTTCCTGGTAAATATGTTTTAAAAAGTCTTACGCTTGTTGAAATGCAACAACTGGGTGAGTCTATTCATTGAGACTAGCATGGTATGTTTTTGTAAACAATTAATAAAAAATTAGTGTTCACACAACACAAAGTAGTAAATAATGTAGTAAAACTTTCAACGATTTCAAAGTTTAAATCACTATTGTGTCTGTATCTTGCAGGCGCCGAACTTCTGCACTCAAAATATATCTTATCTTAAATAGAAAAAACAGAAACAACAAACAAAAACAAACAAACAAAATTGTTCAACAAAAAGCTAGTTGAGACCAAAGCAATATGGAACATGACATGGAAATTATTGAGCTTGTTTTAATTCGTTATGCAAGTGATTAATTTATTGCGTATTGCAACAGGACTGACAGTGTCATCCTTTAAAAAAAAAAAGACATGTTTCGTATGGAAACATGAAACTGGTGTTTTGAAATTTATTCAGTCTGGAACCAGGTTTTCACAGACGATCATTTCTGGTCTCTGTGTGGATTCACATCCTAAACAACAAAAAACATTTGGAGATGCACCTAAAACTGTCTCCATGGAGATGGGGTCTTAGTTTGGCCATTGCAAATTTTCAAAAAACAAGTCGAGGCCTTTGGTGTCCTAAATTTATAGGTCAGGCAGACTCTGTCAGCTTCATAGACATCTTATTTGAAAAGTAACTTTCACTCTTTGGCCTTGGTTGTGAATTTTAAGTGGAATATGAATAAACTTTTACATCATGATAAAAGAATACTGAAATTATTCACGACTCACAAATTTCTACCATCGTTTCAAGGCCATCTCAGTGGGAGGCCTGCTGCATAAATGTACTTGAAATGTTATGAATATTTTTTTCAGTGTGAGTTTGTTGGACCAGTAAGTGCTGAGAGTGTTAGATTTTAATAAAAGTAAACAGAAGCAGCTTTTATATTGTTTTGTCAAACTTTTAGCTAGTTTGAAACTTTGCATTTCCTCTAAACTCAGCCGTTTAAAATCTCCTAATAATGGGAAGTGGAATCGGCTCACCTTGATGGGAAAGGCAGTAATTCCATTGACAAGGCCGGCTCCTTTACTAAAGATAAGCCTCCTAGAAAATCAATAAGTTGAACTAATTTTAAAAAAAGGACTCAGGCTTGTCTAGACAAATATAGCTCCAGCACCTAACCAAACATTTTAAAGGGCCTGCTTCATCGCGGCCGTTGTCTCTGCATCACTATCAGGCACAGTTATAAAGCACTCTAGTAACTCCACAGATGCCCCCTGTCTGATTCCTCTTACTCCCCCATTAGGCCCTGTGCTGCTGGGTCCACAAACTTCTCTAATTAAGAACTGGTTTCCGGCAGATTTGCACATAAAAACGGCCGCTGCTGCAGAACCCCGGGTGATAAAAGCAGTTATTGGACCCACGACCTCTTTTGCCTCTTATCTCCCATAAACTCTTTAGCTGGGTTTACAGGGCAGCGGAGGCAGTGGAACGAGCAATAAGCCTGAGGGGAATCGTGAGCAGGACTGATGACTTATTCATGAACAATGGCACAACAAGATGGCACCGATAAAACAGACAATGAGAAGTCCTTATACTGCGGTTTGCCGTAGTTCTGATGAGGCTTCTGCTGACTAATCTTTGACTGGTCATCAGTTCTGCACGCAAAAGGATACAGAGTGCATGAGAGAAATAAAGAAATAATAAGCTACACTCATTAGCTTTACCAGGGTACTAACTTAAGCTCTGGGGTTTAGTATTACTCTGGCTTAGACAAAGCTCTGCTCTGCTATTAGAGTCACCCTGCTGAAGTGACATGCTGTTTTATTCCCTCTATCTTCTTAACCTGATTCTGTCACAGTGCCAGATCCGCACATGAGTGGATACTGCCATTAAGTCACAGACGGCTCCTTGCAGCTTTATAAATGAGTGAATTATTTACATGATCCTTACCTAACTACCATGCTGTTCTTCTTGCATGCCTTGAATTAAGGTTAAACCCACAGTTTGGATGTTGATTGGGTCTTTTAAACGGAGGGCGAATCTTTAGAAGTGTCACGTTCGTCGCAAAGGCTAAGAAGGAGGAGAATAAAACAACAAAGAGCGGTGTTCTGTGCGCCTTGGAAATATCGGCAAACAGAGCCTTGATGCCTGCAGAATCTCAGTTCTAAGGCAGATGTTAAACCCAGCTGGCACGGGGGTTTTCATCCGCTCTTGGGCAGAGTTTCAAGCTTGCGCAGAGGAAAGCTAAAAACAGCTTAGTGCCACTCGGGCAGCTGTGTGGAGTCCTTGCAAAAGCTAATGTTGTAAACAATTAGGAAGCCCACGAAACAGAGCCACAATAGGTGGAACTGGGATGATTTGCATTCTGCCTTTCTCTGCCCGCTGAAGCCTCTGAGGTGTTCTCTTGCCTGAGAGACAGAGCATCAGCACGGGGAAATGGAGCTGCAGATTGTTATTATAGATAAACACTTCTTTTACAATCTAGTTTGCCCTGGAAGTAGGAAATTACAAGGCTGTTTCTCAACAATGAGCACAGAGGTGACCGATTTTATTTGCCTTCCTGGTGCAAGTGAGCACGCTCACAATGACCCTCAGAAGTTATTGGACAGCTCCGGCGCATTGTTAAAATGCTCCAGGAACTCAGAGATGTATTTTTTCACACAAATATACAGTTTGTTAAAATTAAGAATGTCAGACTAATTTTTTCTGCCTCAGTAATGTATAACTTGTATGCAAAATATTTTAGACAGAAACAATGTATGGATGAAAGTCATCTGTTTTTATTGTGAAACTGTTTTTGTCTGACAGTAAATGACTAAACTAAGAACAAAAGATGCAGAAAACATACTTTTCTACTATGACAAAAATACAGTAAATGTTTAACAATTACAATTAGTGTTTATTTTAAATGATCTGTAGTCAATGTAGAATATTCCAGTCCAGGTTTGAGCAGCTTATAGATCGTAATGTGTTTTTTAGGTAGTGCTGTGCAACACAAATAATACTGAAGATTTCCCAGAAATCACCAAGAAACGGCTTCAAGACTTCATGAGATACTTTCTAAAAACACACCAGTTACTTTGCTGAAACTTTCATGAAACTTTCCAACCACTTCCATTCAATTTAAAGTAAATTTAACCAGTATTTTCCAGAATTTACCAGTTCTATATTTTCCCCAAATTCATCAGGTACTCATTGGATTGTACCTGTACCTAAGTACATTTCGGAATCTGCCAGGTACTTTCCTGGAACTTTCCTAGGACTGACTATGTACTTTAATCAATTTTACCACATACTTTTATGGAAAGATCTGGATACTTTACCAGGTGCTATGTGGAATGTCAAAAACCTTTCTGAAACTTACCAGGTACTTTCTACACTGAACCTATCATATGCAATCCAATTTAATAAATTAGAATAGTATTCAATTCAAATTTAATTAAAAGATATTTTATTAATTCCAAAGGCAAATTAAATGTTGTTGTAACTCATTAATTTAGATTCTTTGATGGCTGTGGACAGGAAAGATCTTCTGCAGCGGCCTGTGCTGCAGTGAATCTGAAGAAGCCTCTGACTGAAGATGCTCTGCCTTCCCAATAAAATATTGACAATATTGGGAATATTGAGGATGTTTTCCTATAATGAAAACACCGCATTTAAGAAAAGAATATCACATCAGACCAATTAAAAAACTTCAATGTATACTCAAGTGAAAATAAAAAATAAAAATATAAAGCTTCGTCTAAAAATTTGTGGTAAACTAATTTCTATACATTTCATAAATGTTTCCAGCAAAGATCTTGATCAGTTCCAGAAAACCTCTGCTAAGGTTCAGGAAAACTGTGTAATGTGACATATCAGTCCTGGAAAAGTGAGCAGGGAATATATTTAGTAGTACAACCATATTGTTTGTCCAAATGTTAATCTATTTTGATCCTATTATGTAAACAAACAAACAAGCTCTCAGCTTTAGACTCTGCTCACTTTTTCGACCCAGCAAACCAGAGCACCACCACATCGCTGCAGAGGAGGTCCGTCCATCTCCTGCTCCATCCCACCATGCGCTGTTTGGTAATAATAGATATTAACAGAAGCAGAAAGGAACAAAGCATCTCCTGTGCTGAGCAAGACAGACTAGCAGAGCAGCAAACTGATTGTTTTACCTACTTATTAAAACAAACTTATTTACTTTTTACTTAGATTTTTAGCATCTAAAGTGTGCAGGAAGTCATATAAATGTCTTTCTCGTAGTCTGACAAATTACTAACCCCAGAATCTCCAACAAAATATTTCTTTACTGATGTCTAGTATCCACTAAAAGCAATAGAAAATATTAAATGGACTTTCATGACTGGCTTAATTGCCTGCTTTAGATAAGCAATTTGATTAAAACAATGACTTTGCAAGTTTTAAACTTAGCACAGATAAACAACTGAGTCACCACAGTCTCTGATCCTGCTGATTATGTTACAATCAATGACCAGCATGCAAGGCGACAACTTGAATTACTTATGCAGATGAGGTAGCTTGATACTGAAAATTCCCATCCAAGGTCAAGGTTAGGGTGAGAACTACATCCCAGAAATGTACAGCTGTCACTGTTGGTCCGAGACGTTCCTCATCTGCATATCTCACAGGTACGCTTCACTGATTTGTCACTCGCATTCACCGGGAAAAAAAAATATAACCTTTATCACTGCGTCTAATTTAGAAGTCCAGTCCGGTTAGTCGCTGGTCAGTCGGATGGTCACAGCAGCCAGCCTGCGTCTCTTTATTTAGTGTTTGGAAGTAATTCCCCGCTGCTACTGCGTGGTTTGGTTTCCTCTAACTTTTTAACACACCAACATCGAATGCAAACATTTTGCTCTCCTGTGGGAAGCGGTTGCGAGTTAAATACGTTATTACTAGCTCACAAACTGCTGCCTCGTGTTGAATCAATTCAGCTGTTGGCAGGCAACGGTGCATTGCAGAAGGTTCGAAGACTAAACCTGGAGTTCTGCAGTGCTGAATACATATTTGTGATGATAAAAAAAAAAACCCTGGCAGATCTGAGCAGCAGTCCTTCCAATTGGATATGTATGTGCCAGAGTGTGAAAAGATTTCCAAGTTATTTAGGATTGCCTGCACACACCAGCTGTAGTTTAGGGGAATGAACAAAAGATATCTTAGTTAATGCATTTAAACCTGAGAACACACTTGTGATATTTGCATACCCTAGTTAGTATGTATTATGCAACTGCATTGGGAGAACAGGTGCATAATTTAAAGCAAAGGTGGTATTTCTCTGTGTAGCTTTTAAAAGATTATACAGTACAGTGAAGAAGAAATGCGTACATACACTAAATGTGCATGGACATAATAATTTATGACTTAGATTAAATTCAACCATTTTTTTCAGGATTGAATGATTAGTCAATAAATGGTATATTTTTAAAAACATGAATTTCTGTAATTTAAAGACTCAAGGAAATTTTGAATGCTTATGGCACTTTCATAGTATTGAGCTTCACCTCAAATTAACAGCTAAATGATGAATGTTCAAACAGGGCAATGATCTCAAGGAAACTCCCAAACTTACTTTGTGTGGTGTGTGGAATATTCTTCCTTAAGTCCCAACCTCAATTGTTTAAAAATTTAGGACTACATTTAAAAGCTGGCTTTGTTTCAGGAAACTTCTGACAACAAGAGCATTTGTCATTTCTCCAGCTAGAATTATGCATGAAGTTTGTTACTGCCTTTAAAACAGCATGCGGCTGTGCAGCTTGATAAGGAACATTTATACAAATTTTACTGAGTTTTTGTTAATACAAATACACCTGTATGTATAATTTTAACCTTGAAAATATAAGATTAATGGAATGTAATTGTGTGTTTTCTAGACACATGATGCCATTTCATAGCAGAATCAACTAAATGTTACTTTCAGGTGTTATAATGACTTAAAATAAATTTGAGTTCTCAGTTTGACACCTTGAAATTGGGCCTCTGTCTCTTTAAGAAGCTCCTACTCTTCCCACCACTTTGCCTTCACCATGTCATCACCACAATCCTCATCCATTATGCCTTTTACAACCGTTAGGAGCGTTTGACTGAAAAGCTGTTCCTATGATGAACTCAGAAAATGTGCAGCTCCACCAGGTGTTTACAAATTGCTGCTGCCGCTAGTCTGGAGGAACTGTGTAGAGAATCAGAGGCAGGAAAATTATTGTTTTTAATTATTGTCATTCCACCTTGGCAAAAAGATAAGGTTAAAATGCATTATTAAATGGCCAAAATAATATGACATTCATATGTATATAAGCTCCTCCAAACATTGTCTTTTTCTTTAATTTGCTTATGTCTGTAACATCTCAGTCAGTAAATCATTAAACTATTTACCACATCAGCCTCATCAAAGATTAACCACCATCCTCGCAGTTTATTACACGATGCCCTGCTTTTTATTTCATAAAGCAATTCATCCATAATGCATGCGTACGCTGCAGTGTTCAGGATGCCTGCGAGACCAGAGAAACACAGTGGAATTCAAAAAGACCCACGCTAAAGTTGGTGCATTTGTTTTGATTACGTCCGCATTTCACAAGCCTTCCCTCTTGTGATAGACCGCGGAGTAATTACTTTACATGGAGAAGATCAGACTCATTGTGCGAAGCAGGGAACGTACGATGTGGGAAGCACGATAAGACTTACAGTAGCATTAAATTGGCAAGATAAAATTAGCTTTATCTGCGGCGATGAGGAGGCTGCCGCGCTGAGTGGACGGCGATGCGGCGGACAGCATGGGTGCTTTATCAGAAGTGGCAGGTTGAATAAGGCTCATCAGGCCGCTCTCTGATTGAATCCCCTCTCATAGTCTGTTGTTTCGGACGGGTTTCAGCGATTCCATGTCCCTGGGATCGGTCTCCTCCACTCGTCCGAGGACGCTGAGCAACTTGGCCTTTTTTATCTGCAGAGAAATGCCTTCAGGGAAAGCAGACAGCACCAGCTGATTTCCTCAAATAAAACTGAGAGCATTGACGAATGCCATAGCTAAACGCGAGGAGCTCCGGCCAAATGAATGCTCCAGGGTAACCATGCCTGCTAGCGAGAGAACAATGACACATTTAAGCTAGGTAGCTACAGGGCTGTTGCCATGGTGAGATTCACACCTCTCTGTGTTTTTGGTTTGACTCATCTGATTTGTATTTATATCAGAAAAACCAAACATCTTCATCCCGAGTACCATGTTAAATCTCTCGAAATGTTTGTTTGTTTTTGTTTATTCAAATTTTGCTAATGCAGCATAAACATATATTTGTTTATGAAGCACATATGAAGTTGGGTGCTTAATGCTTGATGTTTGCACAGATGGCAGTGGGCAGAAGGACTGGTAATTGGAATAGCCTTCCTTTACACAGCGAAATAGTCTGCAGTGACAAAAGTAGCTAAAAAGAAAAGTGTGCAGGGAAAGTTTAAATCAGCGAATGAAAGATCACAGTTAAGCCGCTGTAATTAGTGCCTGAGGCCGCTTGTTTCTGGGTGCACCAGGAAATGACACATTACACCCTCTTCAAGCATGGTAATGAACGCCTGAGCTGACATGTGGGTGTGACTTGGGTCATTGTCTTACTCACACACTCCACAAATAGCCAAATATTGCTTTCCAACAGTGCTGCTCTATAACATTTTCCCGCTGAAACAAAGGAAAACGATTCTTCCTACTTTAAGTATCAATAGTAAATCTATGAGAAATTTGTGAATTACAGCCAAGTGAGCTAGTTTGCTAGAACTTGCAGCAACAAAAATTTAGGGACAGAAAAGGCGAAAGAGAGCAACCTTTTGGATACTTTCAAAAGATCTAAAAAGTGTGGAGTGTAAATAAAGTCTGCCCCTTGTTTTTCTGCTATTAGGGCAACAGTTATTTATGCTGTAAATGGAAAAATGTTGGACGGAAAACGTATCACCGCATCTCCATATGGGAATCAGTTTTTCTTTAAAAATATGTGTTAACCCAACAACAGCATCACTCCGTATCTCGGTGCACCGTTTCAGAAGGATATGACGATTCCTTGATTTTATCTGAATGTATTTTAAGATAATATTACCAGAAAACCAAATCCATGACTTGTCGGCGTTAGGGTTAGGCTGGTATCAACAGTGTTTGGTTCAGTTTTTCCAGCAGTGGTTAACATATTGAGCAAAGTATTTAAAGAAAACTGGAATTAGTCTGAGGTATTCCACCCACTAGGTGGCCCCAGAGGAGAATATTTCTAAGATTCTTCAGCTGTTTTCAATCAATTGTAGCGTTCAGGTAATCTTTAATTCATTTTCTTTACAAAACTTTTGAAAACATCCTAACCTGTTTGGAAACAAGATGGCCTGTTGTGTGTCATGTAAATCAAAGTAAATGTAGCAAAACTACTTACTTATACCTTTTAACTATAGTCGAGTCATTCACACAGCAGCGTTCCTTTACATGATGAGACAAAATATTATATATTTGATTCATAATCTAAGGTTCTACTTTATTGTATAGCTATATTGTTTATTTTAATAAAAAAAAATAGATTTTCCTGCTTCTTTAGCTTCTTTAGAGATCACCAGGTCTTTGAGGTGGGAAGGGAAAGGAAAAGAAAACCTCCTTTTTCGATAAGCTGAATGTTTAGGTGTTTGTAATATAACCTGTTAAAGTGAGCCAGGAAGCCCACTGTAAACCAATATTCATCCATAATTTAAAGGCAGTCCTGTATGTGGGAGCGCTTCAGATGGATGTGTGTAGGTGGAAAATGTACTGTGTGTTTTTTTTACCCGCCAGCCGGCAAGAGTAAGAAGCTACGGAAGAGATGTTGGAGAAGAGGGGAAAGTGCGGGATGAAGGTGCTTGTGTGTTTTGGTCCCATGAGATGGCTTATTTGGAGGAAGGGCCAGAGCATCCGACAGGAGACGACCTTAACGATGCTTTAAACCAGTGAATCAGAAATAACTAAAAACACAACAAGATTCAGGAAACTGCAAAGAGAGCAAGGGCTGCGCGCTGTTCTGCTTCTGACTGCATTTTATTTAGTCCTGATGAAAACAAACCCATTCCCAGTTAACAATAGTTATTAATGTCTTATAACTCTTTAAGGTTTGACGCCAGAAAAATTAAAATCCCTCATTAATTAATATATTGAGTAAAACTATTTGATTGATATTTATAAATCCCTTTCTGAACCTATTTAATAAAGATCCTCTTTGCAATCAAGCATTATTGGAATAATAATTATGTTGCGCTAACATCTCTAATGAGTAGTTATTTAAAAAGAAAACTCAGCCGCTGCTTACAGTACCTGCTGCCAGCCACAGCTAATTTTCCGGGGTGCTGAATATGAATGAGGAATAGTTCTGCAGACGTATAGAGGAGGTTGTTTGGGTTAATTAGAGGGAGCGAGGTTTCCTGTGGTGTCTGGAACCTCTGCAAGCCTTTCTTTTAGCCCTGAGTGATGCAACGGCTGCCTGTCGGCGCAGGCTGCAGGCAGCACTGCTGCTCCACTGACTGACTACTTAAAGTGGTCAGCAAGTCGGCCTCTGGTACGTGTTGGTGGTCAAGTGGGATCATGGAGCAGGTTTGATTTAGTGAACATGCATTTAGAGTCCATTCATCGGTGTCCAGCAGAGGGTGGATAATATCCCATGTGTGAACGGCAGGAAAACATCTTGAGCATGAGTGGACTCTTAAAGGACTAATTTGTGTGAGGATTAATTCAGGCAAAGTGTGATCTCTGCTAAATATGTCAACCGTTTTGCGAAAGAAAAAGAAAAAAAATGCAGCATAATTCAGGAGAAATGCTTAAATCATAAGCATAAATAGATAATGTTTCCTTTATAGCTGACCATACAGAGGATTATAAATGTGTGCAGATCTTCGTCAAAATTCTGTTGATGTTGTAAAAACACAACTTTGCAATTGCTGTGTTTCTACTAAGTAAGATATTAATTTAAAATCACACGTGAATAAGCTTGTCCACATGATAAGTCATTCAAATTTTGACAACAACAGATGGAAAGAGTTACATGACATATATTCATAAATCAGCTGTGGTGCTAGCGTTCATCATCTATCGCCTCAGAGGAAACATTGTCGTCTTGTTGCGGCGACAAACCTCTTAGACTTGGGAGCGGATATGTTTATGGCATTTCGGGGAAATTGTAGTTGGCAATTTTTTGCAACAAATTTAGGCTTGCAATGAAAGACTTAAGACTTGACTTTGGATGAAAGATGATAAACTTCATCTTAGACTTCTAACCAAAAACATGAGACTCAAGATTTCAATTGGATTTTGGACAAAATGCCTGATTTGGACTTTTTATGAAATGCTAAAGACTTGGATTTGGAAAGTAAAGCCTGAAACTTGACTTGAACTTCTGATGAAAATGTGTGATGAAAGGCTAGACTTGGATTTGCTAAAGAAATAATGAAATTTGACTTGGACTTTGGACGAACAATTCATAATTCAGATTTAGAACTTGTCCTATACAGAACTGAGAGTCGGTCTGTGCATACATGAAGGACTTGTGAATGGTTTCCTCTTTTTTTTTTGTTTTCTGCCCGTTAAAATTCATCACTGATTCTTAAAAGTTTTTATTGAAAGAATAGACAAAATCTTTGAGTTTCAAGTAAAGTTTTTCACTTTAATCTAGGTCACGGGAAAACAGTTTGATCAAAAGTTCAGCATCCCTGCAGATCTGCAATATGTGTTTTATAAACATCACTGAAATCACACTTTACATCAGTTTATTTTCACCTTTCTAACCTCCTTGCCTGACTGCATTTTTTATGTTCATCCCTCAGTAGGATTAGAATGGTGCACCTCGAGAGTGCCTGAAGGACAAGTACAAGTAAAACATGCAAACCCCAGAAGCATAAAAGTGCCTGGAGCTGAGATCGAAATCTAAACTGTCTTTCTGTGCAGCTGCAGTGAGCCACAACAAACCGATGCTGTATTCCAGTCACAAGGTTCACCGGGGCCGTATTTCTTCCCTGCCAAACTGTGCTGTGCAACACTCCACAGCTCTAACAGCGTTCGACGGACGCTCTCCTGGTTAGATTGACTGCCAGATAACATGGATGCCATTTCTCAAACGGAAAAGCCACAACGATATCCAAAAAAGGCAGAATAAAGCCATAAGATCCATGAATCTGAAGCAGCAGCTCCTTCCAGGTGGTTCTCTGCAGGGAGGGGAGCAGGTTGGGGGATATTGGATGAGACAGAAAGCTCGTCTGCCTGCCTGGCTGCAGCCATTGGACTTGGCAGCTCTCTGCCAGGGAAACGCTGACAGGCAGGCGCGCCTGTCACAGCGCATAAGTGCCTCCTTGCACAAAGCCAGGCCCTATAGGGCATGTCGGCTGCTCTGCGTTCAGAACCGTCTCACTCTCAGGTCAACAACTGAAGTGTGAAGAGAGGGGCCTGTGTCATCACCTTTATATGGATGAAAGCCTCTGTAAGGTGAGAGAAAGGCCAGTGGTGATATCATAAGAATGCACAGCGCTCGTTGGCACGCGCGTTCATCACAGACGCTTAATTAGAGGAACGGCTTCTGTGACTAAAATGCACACAAGGCAGAGTTTTTCTGCAAGCAGAGAATTTATAATTACACTGGGTCAATAAAAGCAACACAAGTGCACAGATTTCAGCAAAAATGTTTCATGCACACTTCGCGAACTGCTGATCCTCTTTTTATATAATTTATGGACAGGCGCAGATTGAGGGCCTTCCTGCTTTCTCTGGGACTTTGAAGCTTCAGTGAGAATTAATTTCAAATACTCAAAGCATCAGTCATGGGAGGACAATGACTAATGTACCCGGAATAACCTGAAAGTTATCAGCAGTGAACCCGATGTTACACTTTGTTAGCTCACAGGTCACATTGGCAAGACGGATGAGCTTTACGTTCAGTATTCAGGTGATTTGTCGCACTCATAAACTTGTGACATGCCAGTTTTCTGTGACATATCTGACTTCTCACAGTTCTGGGGTCATCACTGCAAACTTTGTCTTCCACATCATTTACTTTTGACATCCCAAGTGTAGTTATAACTTACAACCCTGTCGTTATGAAGGGTATATTTATATATTCATCCAAATGTCAGAGGATAACTCCGTACTAAAATGTTATCCTTCTGAGTCGGGTTGTGTTTTCTTATTCTTGTGCTGTCTCTGAATATGAGTGTTCATATGTTTTATAAGTATTGGTTAAAAAAGTAATTAAAAATTGTAGTTATTGTTATAAATACCCATGCAACAACTTTGTTGAATAGGCATAAGGAAGATATTGTTTTTTGTATACACAGAATGTGGCTAAAAAGTCTTAAATAAATTAAATATCTTTAATAGCCATAAAGAAAAACATCCAAAGACTAAGCCTTATAAGAAAGACTAAACATTAAAAGTAGTTAAACTACAAGATTTTATTTTATTTAGAGGTAAATACGTTGAAAGCTTGACTCCGTTTTAGATTTAAACCACAGGACGCCTCAGATTAAATTAACTTAAAGCTGTTCCTCATCCAAAGCCCTGGGAACTTAGTTGAGTTAATGGCATCACAGAAACCAGAAAGCTGAAATTGGGTGAGTGGTCATGACCTTAAAGATGGGTAACAGCACATCGCATCACCACTTGGAAATACCAGGACCTTTTAAATAAAAATCTGGAGGCCTCTGCCAGAAAACGGATGACCTTTCTGCTGTTGAATTCAAAACATATGGCTACATCAACACGGAAATGATTTACCACACACAAGATCAAACCAATGGTTGCATCAATGACAGTGGAAAGAATATTTTCTTCATCTTCTTGTCAAAATATATTTTTTAAAGAAATTGTGTTTGCTTGAATGAAATTGTTACTTCCAAATAAAGATTGTGTAAGATTTTTTTCTTGTTTTTAAGCAAACTAATCCTGAATTTTGCACATGGAAACAACCTAAAAATAATGTTAGCAAATGTTCAATTTCTCCCTTGCAAACACATGCTGGACGTAATCCGTAGGAAAATCAGAAAATAAATCAAATTATTCTAAAAATCCGGTCAAATTTGAAGTTATTTCCACCTGAGTTGGCCCATTTTGAAAATGTGTTTTAAGGATTTATAAGCAATTTCTCGCCAGCCTTTTGGTGGAAGGAGGACTGTCTGTTTGGTGTGTGCATCCCTGAAAGAGTTTTGTGTGGCGCTCAGGAAGAAAAGATGACCTTACTGTGACCTTTGCCGTTGAAGCTAGGTGTTTGCGTAGCTGGGCCCGGTTGTTTTGACTAGCACAGTGATCGGCAGCTAGTCTCTCGGCTGGTCAGAACGTATCAGGGGACCTTTGTTTTTTAAAATTAATTCGTAGGCATTAATCCTTTGACAGGTGTCTATTGAAGGCAAAAAAGACAAATTCTAAAATATTTAAGAAGCCCCTTAGAAGTATATCTGAACTCTAAAATCCCAGGTGATGGATTAGATTTTTGCCAAGGTTTTCAAGCTCCATTAGAATTCATATTTAACACCCCAAATCCTTCACCCTCTCTGTTTGCTGAATTTCATTGCCTGGCTATTGATCCCTCTTGACATGAATAGGAAATCAAAGTCACCTAGCTGTGGAAACTTTTCTTTTGGCCTTCAGCTACACTTGCATATCTCAGACAGATTTTCTGATGAGCTGTCTGGCTAAGTGTTTTTCAGCCAGAGAAATTACAGTATCAATTGAAAGTGACTTTATAGAGTGAGGAGGAAAAAGCAGATGTGAAGGTGGGGGAGGAGGAAGCTGAGAAGAGAGTAAAAGACCGACGATGTGAGATTATCCCTTTGAGACGCAACACTTATGATAGACATGGATTGTATTTAAGGCAGGATTGCTTTTTCAGGGGAATGAGGAAAGTGCCATTTCAGTATAATAAAGACATTCATTCTGCTTCATATGCCTGAATTCTGAAAGCCTTTTCTTCTTTTTGTCTTTGTTCCTCTCCACAGATGTACTGCGGACTGCCAATGATTTTTCCTCCTCCAATTCAGATTCAAAAGCAGGGAAAGTCTGCATTTCTGACTGCTTCTGTTCCACTGAGCGCCGACATCTCGTCCGCAGCTAAACCGCTGTTTTAGTTTTCCTTTATCGCGCCAGTGTCCACTCATCCACTCATCCCCATGGCTTCCTTTCTGGTATCATTGGTTCTGCTGGTTCTCCAGACATATGCTGCCCCATCTGAGCTCATTAAGGCAGGCTTTGGTTCAGCCCTGGACAGCATAGACCCTGCTCCAGTACCACTAGTCAATGTCTCTGAGGATTCATCTTCATCCCCACCACCAGGAACAAGCAAGCGGACCCCACACAGCATCATTATTGGCGTGCGAAAAGGGGGCACCAGAGCGCTGTTGGAGATGCTTGACATTCACCCTGAGGTCGCTGTGGCTGCCACCGAGGTTCACTTCTTTGACTGGGATGAAAACTATGCTAAGGGTCTGGAGTGGTACCGTGACCTCATGCCGTACTCTTACCCTCATCAGATCACGATAGAGAAAACTCCGGGTTACTTCACGTCACCTCTCGCACCAGAACGCATCTGTGCCATGAACTCGTCTATAAAGCTGCTGCTGATCTTGCGAGACCCTACTGAGCGGGTAATCTCTGACTACACCCAGGTGTACTTCAACCGACTGGAGAACCACAAGCCGGTGCAAGCCATTGAGAACCTGCTGGTACGCAACGGAGCCCTGAACATCCGCTACAAGGCGATCCAGAGGAGTCTGTATGACGTTCATATGCGCAACTGGCTGAAGCACTTCCCCCTGGAACAGATACACATTGTAAACGGGGATGCTTTGATCCACGACCCCCTGCCAGAGCTTCAGAAGGTGGAGCGATTCCTGAACCTGCCTCCGAGGATAGTGTCCTCCAACTTCTACTTCAACCAGACCAAAGGGTTTTACTGCATCCGGAGCGACGGACGGGAGCGGTGTCTGCACGAGTCTAAGGGACGTCCTCACCCGTCCGTCAACAGCACCGTTCTGCAGCAGCTTCGCTCCTACCTAAGGGAACACAACCGGAACTTCTTCAGGATGGTGAAGCGCACCTTCAGCTGGCAATAAGAAACTTACGTCACAAACTGGACTCTATTGAGCCGAGACTTAATGAGGAAAAGAAACAGCACTTTACACATACATGAAGGGAGTCCTTTGAGGAACCTCTTATTGATTACTTTTGTGATCCGGTTTCAGCAGAACAGTTCTATATTTACACATTGAAGACAAAAAAAACCCTGTAATTACAGACAAATGTCAAAAGAGAACTTTCAGGTTTATTTCTTTCTGTGCTGAAAGCATTTAGCTTGTCAAATAGCAGTGAAAATGAGTTAGCTAAACTGATGAACTTTTGCCCGACTTTCTTGTTTGATATTCTTCTTGTTCTTACGAATAAACTATTGTTTTAAAACGTACAGGAAAATGTGTTTTTCCCCCCCCTCTCTTTTCATTTCCAAAGTGCCTGATCCCACCAGCCGGTGTTATTCAGGAAGCGTGAGATATGGGCAGAGGCATTACAATAAGCCTTTGATTTGCTGTGGTGCAAGGTAGACATTAATGCAAGGAAATGGGTACCCTGGAGCAGCACTTTAGTTGTACAGGAATCACTAATAGCTTTGGACATTGAAGGTGGCCTGCGCCCGCAGCTAAAGTCAGATCTTCACAGTCAGCAAGCTGGAATCCGCAAGAGCTTCTGTTGCATTCTGCTGCTGCGTAGCTCAACAATTTGCACAGGTGTTAAATGTGGTCGTTAAATCATATACCCAACAGCCCTGTAAATTATTTACAAATGACACTGTATTTGCATTGTTGCTTTTTCTACATATTCTCGCTTTCCTGAATTGCACAAAGCATGCAGTTTTCCCAGAAACAGCTTGTCGTCGTCTCCCACAACAAATAGACAGGGGTCATGTTTCTTTCATTGATTAGACTTTAAACAGCAGCCAAAGCTACAGCTCCACTGGGATCTGATATTCATGTGATCTCTCTGCTCTGTCTGCTGGAATAAGCACTGCTCCCCTCCCGAAGGCAAACAGTCATTGATGCTGCACTGAATCCATATCCTGGGCTGAACATGCGAGGGGGTGTAAAGCCATGGGCGATATAGAAATGTGCTGAATATAATTACATTAAGAGTCTAGTTCAGCAGGGTGATCTGGGGTTTAGGATTCAAATTAGTTTGAAAAATTATACTGAATGAGTAGACAAATTTTAGCGTGATGACAATTTAAAAAGCTAAATGTAATCATTCTTAAGTAATCTTGCTCCGGGTCTTTTCTCTCATCTGCTCAACAGGGGGCACTTGAACCCAAGGGTACATCTAACACGAAAGACGAGTTCAGGCGTGTCTAGTTGTGCTCCCTCCTGTTGTTTTAGATAAAGGTGAAGGGCCTGGGAGAGTTATTCTGTGACCTTGGCTGATATGTTCTTCTTCGGTATGTGCAGCCCAGCTGCTCATCTGGGAGATAAAGCGGCCAGTGGTATTCCACACACATTAACACACACATTACCGATCATTCCCAGGGTGCTAGCGTGGCAAAGCCGTGTTTTCTGTTACCCAGGTGGGTATGAAAGACAAAATGCCATGTTTGGTTTGCACCAGTAGTACGCAGCACACCTTTAGTCCTTTTTAATCCTTTTTATATTGAAGGAGATGCTGGGTTTGCTTACTGAGTGGTACAGCACGCATTTCAAACGATCTGTTGAGTAAATTATTTCAGTGAATCCTATAAGTTCATTTTATTGTTTGGTTAGAAATTGTCATTCACTCATCATCGACATGCTCAATTTTAATTTTGGGCTTTTAATTGTTCTTATTTCCAGGACGAGGCTGGATATCCAAAAAAGCAACTTCTCTGATCCAAACCGCCAGAAAATTATACATGCAGAGATGCAACACTTTGTCTCTTTTATAAATTCATCTGTATGGAAACAGATGACTATAGAAATATAGACACTTACTGTTCATATAGTAAGTGTCTATGTAAAGGGGTTTTAATGGTTCATTCAACAGATTCCTGGACGATAACATGGTAAGATAACTGTTAAATACTAACATATTTAATGCATAATAAAGATTTTCCTGACAGCATCTTTTTGGAAAACCATTCTACATTGAGAACAAAAGAAATAATAGCTCATTTAGCCCCAGTAATAAATCATAAAACTGTAGCAACACATTTTATTTTAATGTTGTGATCTTAAAAACAGTCGTCATGAAAAGCTAACAGGGACTTAGGGAGCTTATAAAAGTTGTATCAAAACTGTGCAATAATTGTAACAAGGATCATAACTGTGTCTGTTTGTTGCAGGATGTCACATTCTTTTGTGTGATGAGTTCTGATACTCCAAAAGCTAAAAAACCGTCAGCCCAGTTCTCTCTTCACTGGCTGGAGTTCATTTTAAAATTTTCATCACACCTTCTCGGCCCCTCAGGTCAGTCCTGTAGGTACCGACGTCTGGGACGAGGGAGCCAAACTCACCTCCAGTTGGAACTGCATCAAAAAGGGCCCGAACACACTGCTAAAATATTAATAAATAGCTGTCTCTGCATTCGATGAGTACTTCTTGAAACGAAATAACGTTGAGCATCTCTTTTCACTTTGGCAGTATATGGATACAAACTGTTTTGATTTGATTAATAGCACACAACTGTTATCTTGAAGGTTCAATTTGTGTGTCCCGTTAGAGTCTTATGGTGAGCCGGGTTTGGCCCCCAGGCCTTGAGTTTGACAGCTGTGGTCTAGAGGAAGCTGGAAGGGAATCTTTTAAATCTCGTCTTAAAACCCATTTATATTGTTTGGTTTTCAACACCACTGAGCCTTAATTTGACCTTGTTTGTTTTAATTAGTTTGTGATTTATCTCCTGTTGGCATGTTGCATTTCTGTTTTTTTATTTTGACGTATGTTTTTAGTTTGCAGTTATGTGCAGCATTTGTTTCAACTGTGGTTGCTTTGGAGCTTTTTTACTTAAAGTGAAGTTGGTATGGTTTGAATGATGAAGACAAGGACAAAACTTGTATTTCATCTTGTTCTTTAAAACTGTTCATTCCCATTTTATCAACTCAAACTGAACGTTCCCTTGAGATGACGGAGACGATGCTGAGTTTAATGCTTTGCAAGCTTTGGAAAAACATGTGCTCATAAATGTGTTATTATCTGCAAACAGTTGTTTAGGTTGTCGCTATTAACACATAAATTAGCTCAAGAATGATTTGCTAGAGACAATCCAGTTTTCTGTCAGAAGCAGCATTTACATCTTCGACAGTCTACGCCACAGCTCATCTGTTGAATCAGACCGCATGAGCCAGCCTTCACATGCATCAGTGAGTCAATCTGGCCTCTCTCAAACTCACTCAAGTCATTTTAAGACACTGGCTTTTCAATTCAAAAGACAAAATGTTCCCTTGCTGCCTGATATGTCCTTCCCGCTAACACGTGTTTATAAGAATAAGGAGTTGGAGTAAATAACTCCTTTTCAAGCATTTTTGTTTATGTCTAAATATAGTAATATTATGCAAAACATGAAATGAATGACTCAGACAATGTCTTATAATTACTGTATACATATTATGGAATGTATTTGTGTATAAGTGGATGCATATATATTTTCTTTGTTCCTTTTCTTGCCTAGTAAGAGGCATAATATGCATTTTTATTCTTTTACATGGCTTGAAACAAAGCAGTAAAGCAAATCAAGTGCCATGATGAAGAGATAAGCTATTTACTTCATATGCCAATAATCATAGGATTTTGCCTGATATCTATACAATTTCTTCTGATTAAAAAACAACTTAAATAATTACTATATTAAGACAATACAAAATGTACCATGATCAATATCATGGTTACAACATATTTCTCAAATGTTATCATTCAGTACCAAAAACCAAAAGGTCACACCTTAGGAAAAATAAGTTCATTTATCAAAAAATCAACAAAATGTTGTTTTAAAGGGGCAGCATTATGTGTTTTCTAGCCACATAGTATCGTTTCATAGCACAATCAAGTGACTGTTACCTTCAGTAGTTATAAACATGTCATAAAAAAAAAAAAATAAATTCCCTTCTCACCCTCTGCGGGTGGTCTCTTTCATCCTCTGAGCTCGGGTCCTCTACCAGAGGCCTGGGAGCTTG